>JAOXYD010103685.1:0-11661 GCA_028565735.1 Pinacopodium congolense
AAATTTCTTATTGCTTTTTAATCTTCCATTCTAACTTCTTCAAATGGTAATGGTTATTACTTGAAATGGCCTCATCAATCTTCACCTGTAGTAGCACCTCCGCCACCTGTGGACATCCCATAGCCAGATCTCATGACTATCCTATTGAGGATGGAGTCTCAACTTTCTTATGAGGTTTCTAAATTGCGTGGTGCGATGGATGCTCATTTTGATGAACTCATACTTCATATGGATAGTATGGATTCTCGCTTATCACGCCTCAAGGAGCATCAAAGAGCCAGAGATCAGGATAGTTTTGATTTTTAGTTGTTTTAATTGGATTGTTCCCGTAGGTCTTAGGATTTTTGCTTTTATTATTTTGTTTCAACATGTTTCTCTTTCAGTTTAGTAGTATAGGTTTTTGTTTTGTAATATAGGTTGTTGTTTCAAATATAATTGATACATTTTAATGTCTTTTGACTCCTTGTTGTACTTCAATTTTATATTATGCGATTTAACCATATTTTGTTACTTTCTGTTTTTAATCTTTGTAGCGCTTTTAGTTCCTACAATTCAAACTGACAGATTATCAAATGTCTAAGAATAGATGTATTTCTTTCCCTACTCCCCTGCTTTATGCATTTCGTTTCATTTATAAACATTGAGGACAATGTTTACTTTAAATATGGGAAAGGGAATTAATCATTTATATATTTTAGGAATTTTATACACTTTAACCTGTGGATTTGTCATTATACACTTTCGTATTATGAGTCTAATAGTATTTTAATTTATGAATAATTTCATCATAGTCTATAAAGCGTGGAAAATTTTTGCAATTTTGATACTTATTATTACCTATGTTTTCTCTTAGATTTAATTATTTTGTCAATTGAAAATTTTATATGATTAATTTGACATATAAAGGAAGAATGCTTTTAATTCATTTCATAATTTAGATAATGGATACCTAATAATCAAATGGATATTCCACTTATAAATCATTCCACTTATGAAATGATTTAAACATATTTGAGATTTAATACTATTAATTAATTTTAGAATATTTCCATGCATCATTATTTTTTAAGGATGAAGAAATAATAGTGTTATTAATTTTGGATTGATTTTCCTATATTTATATCTTATTATGAAATTGATGATGAATTAATTTGCTTAAAGACAAGCAAATGTTTAAGTGTAGAGGATTTTTTAGGGGTAAAATTAATTGAGTTTTTATTGATTATTTATTGAATTATAACCCTTAATTTAGTGTTTAAATGTCCAATTGATGCTTTATATTGATTAATTCACAAGAAATGGAGATTATTTGGTGAATTATGAAGATTGGAGCAATAAAAGAAGCAAAATGTCACTTTCCAAGACCAATATGTGGGTTTAGAGAGATCCTAGTATTACTCCTAGAGACCCCCGTATAAGAGCGATGATTCATGACCAATATGATGGTCTCATGGTGCTGTATTGCCTCCTATCAACCAGTCATATTGGAGGTTAGACAGACATATCCACCTCAAATCTTCAAAATTGCAGATTAGGCATGATATCTATTAATGTTTCTATTTGGAAGGACCAAGTGGGGGTCTTGATAAGCTACAGAAAGAAGAAAAGAAAGCAAAAGAGACAAATTCAATCATAGAGAATCAAATCTAAGTTTAAAGAGAGTGGTTCTTCCTTCTCTCTTAGTTTATTCTAAGTAGTTCTTAGGCAAAAAAAACACATTTGTTTTCCATTTTAAGTTGTTTTTTGAGTTTCTGAACATCTAAGCTTATTTTTAAGACCTCATTCTGAGTTTAAAGATCAAATTAGGGGTTTTTCTTACTCAGTATACTTGTTATATACTCATGTTTTATGATTAATCAATAATAGTGTGCTTAGATTTACATCCTTTCATGTTCTTTTATTTTCATACAAGTTTGTTCATAATTTGGAACTGTGTTAGAGTTCAGATTATGTTGAAGAGTCTAAGAAGCATCCAAAAGTTGTTCTTGGTGTTTTGTAACTTCTTCAACTCGTTATTAAAGCTCGTTTATTAAGATTTGTCAAAGGATGCCGCTTAAATTATATATTTTTTATGCTTTGATCAATATGTGTGGCTAAATCCTTTTTTATCCTAAGGATTCGTAAGAGAGCTTAAAGGCATGTAAAAGGGTTTGATTTTTGTTTATTAACAATCTGAAAGTTATAATTTTAAGCTGGCCACTTAGGATTAAAGTTAAAGATAATCTAAGTTTGAGAAATCAACTTAGTTTATTGGAAAACTTAACAAAAAATTTAAATTAATTAATGAATGACCAAATTTTTATTTTTTATGAGAGTTAGAGAGTTGACACTACAAATCCAAAAATCATCTTCTTGAAATTAAAGCCTATTAACTTGATTTAAGGTATAACCAAACTTTAAATTAAGATTAATGGAGAAAAAACAAAGTCTTAACCATAACTTTGATTTGATTTTACGAAGGAACTATAAATCAACCCTTAAAATTGTTTAAAACTCAATTAAATCATCAATCACCTAATCCTTAGCTAATTTTCATTTTTTTTTAATTTTCAAAAATTTTTAAAGTAATTAAACAATCATTTTCAAGTGTTTAAATCGGGTTAGAGTAGTTTAATATTTTTTGAAGTTTTTAATCAAATTATTTAAATTTTCCTAAATAATTGTGATCTAATTAACCTAATAATTAATTGCTTTTCCTGTGGGATCGACATTTGGGGTTTAAAATACTCCATTTTATTACTTTTTCGATATGTCACTTACCTTAATCACATTGATTTTCAAAGTAAAATCATTAAAATCATTCTAAATTTCATAATCTTCTAACTATTTGACAACTACTTACTATATCCATCTAAGGTACAATGAAAACTATGCCCAGCCAGCCTTTCAATTACTTGTTCAATGAAGGGCAAAGGAAGGTAATCATTTCCTGTGGCATCACTTAACTTATGATAATCAATACACATACGTCATCCAGTTACTTTCCTTATAGCAATCAATTCATCTTGCTCATTTTTCATCACATTAGTTCCTCCTTTCTTAATGACCACATGAACCAAATTGGCCCATGAAGATTCAAAGATAGGAAAGATGATACCAACATCTAAAAGCTTAACTACTTAATTCTTTTCCACTTCCTTCATATTTGGATTAAGTCTACGTTGTGGTTAGATTAAAGGTTTACTTCCTTCTTCCATAAATATTTGATGAGTGCAAATAGAAGGACTTAATCCTTTAATGTTGTCTAAGGTCCAACCTATAGCATTTTGATGCTCTCAATGAACTCTCAACAATCTCTCCTCTATCATATCAGTTAACAAAGATGAGATAATTATAGGAAAATGTGATAGAGGTTGCAAAAATGCATACTTCAAATGCAAGGTAAAAGGTTTTAGTTTAAGATTTGGTGGCTCTTCAACATATGGCTTGGGAAGGGAGTTAATTAGCATATCTAAAGGCTCATAGCTCTTAGATTGAATCCAACTAGAAGTTTCCTTTTCAACTTCTGATTCTTCCAAAACTTCTTTGACTTCCTCTTCCTCAACTTCCATAGAGCATGAATGGATCAATGCTTTTTACAAAGAATTTGAACACAGATACCTTAATGAATCATCTCAAATGGAATTCACTCTAACGAAGTTACACCAATCCAAGGTGGAGGGATGCTTCATTACTTTGAATACATTAAACTCAATTTCTTCATCTTAAAATCTGAAAATGAGCTTTCCTCCATGTACATCAATAAATTCCCTTGTCATAGCCATGAGTGGTCTTTCTAAGATAATGAGCATTGTATTATCCTCATCCACATCCAATACAAGTAAATCAATAGGAAAAATAAATTTGTCAAACTTTATAAGCACAACCTCAAAGATTCCACTTAGATAGGTTACAGATTGATCAAGTAGATGCAATGAGACTATGGTAGGTTTTGGTTCTTGCAATCCCAAGTTCTTAAAAATAGATAAGGCATAAGATTAATACTTATACCAAGATCCATCAGAGCCTTATCTATTTCTAAGCTACTAATCGTACAAGGAATGGTTAACTACTAGAGTTCTTGAGCTTCTGAGGTGATTTCTTTAAAAGGATAGTCGAACACTCTTCATTAAGCTTAACTATCTCATATTCCTCCAATCTTCTCTTTTTAAATAGGATTTCTTTAAAAATAATTCATATGAAGGCATTTGGGTAATAGCATTGGCAAATAGGATATTAATATGAAGTTTTTAAACATTTTAAACAATTTCTCAAATTTCTTTTTGAGGTTTGTATTCTTTAACCTTTAAGGGTATGGAATCCTAGATTATATGATCACACATTAGGATCAGCTAATAACTTAGGTGGCTTCTCTAAACTTTCACCCTTATCTTCCTTCTCTTTTTTCTTCTCTTCTTCTTCAATGCTATCTCTTCTATCATTGGCTCTCTCTTTTTTGTCATGTCCTTTTTCTTTTTCTTGCTCTTCCTCCTCCTCCAATCTTATGACTTCACTCTTTCATTCTCAACCTCTTTTTCACTTCTCAGGGTAATAGCCTTAGCATTCCTAACTTCACTCTTTCATTCTCAGCCTCTTCTGACTTCACTCCTATAAGAATTGTGCAATTTATTCAACCTGAGTCTCCAAATTTTTAGTTAACACCTTATAGTTTTGCATCCTTCACTCGTTAAATTGAATATATTTCAACACTGTCTCTTTGAAAGTTAGGTGGTGGTGCTCTTTGAGGGTAGGCTTGATGTTATTGGGGTGGTTACTAGTAATTTTAATTGTTACTCCATGACAAGTTTGGATGGTTCCTCCAACTACGATTATAAGTGTTTAAATAGGAGTTTCCTTTTGGCCTATTGGAATTTCTGACAAACTAAGCTTGTTCTAGTTCTCTGGCAAAAGCACAACCTGATTGGAACTATAATGATGAATAGGAGGTACTATCACAACTTTTACGCTCAACTCTATAATTACTACTTCCAACTCCATTTGCCAAACTAGCTAACTTCTTGTTCAGTACTGCGATTTAAACAACAAGTGCTACTTTATCATTGATTGCATGAACACCATGTGATTTTCTTATAGCCATTTCCTTAATCAGATTATAAGCTTCAGTTGGAGTCTTCTTTACAAACATTACCTCTAGCCACATCATCAATGGTTCTATGAGTCGAAGGCGTCAGACTAGTGTAGAAAATTTTCACTTAATGCCATGTATTGAATCAATGACTAGGACACTTAGGAAACATCTCTCTAAATCTCTCTAAGCTTTGTATAGACTTTCATTCTTATACTGCCTAAATGAGCTAATCTCGGTCTTCATCTTTGCTATCTTGGTAGGAATTCCTTCATTAAATCATCCTATGTAGTAATGGAACCAGACTAAAGCATGGATAACCAAGCTTTGGCTTTATTTCTAATGGAAAAAAGGAAAAGCCTAAGTTTAATTGCATTATTAGGGATTCCATTGCTTTTAAAAAGATAAAAAGTATCAAGGAAAGTTTTCAAATGCTTATTAGGATCTTCTAAAATCAAACCACTGAATTATGATGACTTAATCATAAAAATGATACTACGCAGGTTTTTAAAATTATTTGCATTGAATCTAGGCCTGAAAACACTAGCCACAGGTTTGTCTCAGTTTCTCATTGCTAGGTCCATCATGGTTAGTTCTCTAAGTTCTTGCTGAGGTCCTACAATATCATGTTCCTAAGGATCTATTTCTACAGGTTCAGATTCTGTGTAACTAGATGTCTCTACTTCTAATGGATCAGATGTGGTCGCTCATGATTCTTTCTTTTTCCTACGCAATGTAGGCTCTAACTCCAGATCAAAGTCTAAATCCTCAGGATTTTAACCCAAGTATACATACAAAATAAAAGAAAATACTAAAAAAATAAAATACTAACTAAATAAAGAAAGAGCAAAAATAAGATAACAAAAGCAACAAAATCACACTCAATAGTAAAAACAGCAAATAAATGCACAAAAATTTAGAAAAACTAGAAAAATATACACAAATCCTAGAGCAATTGATACCAGTGTTGACTAATATTACAAATATATCCCTAGTAACAGCGCCAAAAACTTATTTTGTTAGTTAAGTGGCTTAGAATTTTGAATGATGTTTATTTTAATTTAACCAACATTAAAAGCAAGTGTATCTATCAAGCAACTAATATAATTAAGTGTTTTAAAGATCCCAAATGTCAAACCTACGGAGATAGATTATAATTACTAGGTTATTAGATTACAATTGCCTAGGAAACTCTAATTACATGATTAAAAAAATGAAAAATGCTAAACTAACTTAACTTCGCTCAAACACTTGAAAAATGACTTAAAACTTGCTTTTAAAATTTTCTAAAAATTACCAAAATGTGGAAAATAGCTAAGGATTAGGTGATTAATGATTTAATTGAGCCTCTAACAATTTTAAGGAATGATTTAAATTTCCTTCACAATTTCAAGAAAAAATTATGGTTAAGACTTTGTCTTTTCTCTATTAATCTTAATTTAAAGTTTGGTCATACATTAAATTAAGTTAATAGACTTTAAAATCAAGAAGGAGACTTCTAAAAAATTAATCTTAAAACTCTAACTCTCATTAATAATCAAAGTTTGGTCATTTGTTGATTTATTTCTATTGTTATTGATTTTTCTAACATCCTAAGTTGATTTCTCAAGTCTTAGATTATCTTTAACTCTAATCTTAAGTGACCAACTTAAAATTAGAACATTCAGACCTTCAATAAAAAAAAGAAAACTATTAAACATACATTCAAGCTCACGTAAATCATTAAAACACCAATCCTTAGCTGATAAAGGAATTAGCCATACATGATCATCAAAGCACATAAAACATGCATTTCAAACAACATACTTTGATATATCCAAAAATAAGGGCTGAAATAATAACTTTAGAAGTTACAAAACGCGAAAGAAAGCTCCTATATATGTCATGAACTCCTCAACTTAACCTGAACTCCCACAGCTCTAAATCAACACAAATTTGAGGAAAAATCAAAGAACATACAAATGTGTAAGCTTAAGAACATAAACATTGATCAATCTGAAAAACAGAACTAATAATGTAATAATTTAAGTTATAAAAACCCCTATTTTGGTTTCCAGACTCAAATGTGAGTCTTAACAGTAAGATCAAATAAGTAGTAAAGTAGAAAACAATTTAAAACTCGAATTACAAGTGTTTGAAGCTAAGGAACTCTAAGAACAATTTAGAGAGAAGTTAGAGAATTTCTCTTTAAGTTCAAATCAAATTTCTGATGATTCTCCATATTTTCTTCTTTTTTTTTTCATTTTTTACAATTCTACCACATTTCCACTTGGTACTCCCAAACAAAAGTATTAATGAAAAATGCACCTCAACTGCAATCTTTGAGATTTGGTGGTGATATGTCTGTTTCGAAGCTATACAGTGGGTTGACTCAAAGTAATACAGCAGTATGGAACCTACCATATAGGTCTTAAATGGCAGTACATATATGGGGGTCACGGGGAGCAATATGTGGGTCTCTCCAAACCCATATATTAATCTTAGAAAGTGATAATTTTTCTTCCTCTTTGCTCTAATCTTCAATTAATCTCCAATTCCTATAAATTAAATTCTTCCATGCATCAATTGAACATATAAACATGAAATTAGGGATCAAAACATATCAAATATGCATTAAAAACACAATCAGTTTAACACCTATCATTGATACTAAAGCAACTACTTACATCACATAAAAAAATTTACTAAACAACTAGAAACAAATTTGGAAAAACCTTTACAAATTCGAATTGCAGATGGAACAATAAAGTCTATATGGTATGTAAGTCATTGTAATAATATTATTATTGAACAATATACTTTTGTAGTACCATCAATTTATTAAAAAGAATAAGGACTGCCATTTATTATTGGTAATACTTTTTTCTTTATGTCAATATTTACTTTATATAACATTAAAAACACCATAAATAAAATATTTTAAAAAAAAGGTAACAATTATTAAAATTCCTATCTATCGTACAACCTATTATCAAAAATTAAAAAAGATAAAAGAAGAATAGAATAGATACAATTTCAATTATTAAATAATATACCAATACAAATATAACTAGAGCAGTTAATAGATCAAGTCTCTAGTAACAATCCACTTAACCCACAAAAAATACAAATCAACAAATTATTAAAATAAAACTTAAAAACCCTATGCTCAGAGTAAATATTAAAAACAACATTCCTTATACACAACAAGATGTTATCGAATTTACTATAAAATGTAAAGTGCTATTAGAAAAAAAAATTAATCTCACCGAGTACTAGTAAACACTAAGCACCAGCTTTTTATGTTAATAATTATTTTGAACTAAAATGAGGAAAACGACGAATGGTTATAAATTATAAAGAATTAAACAAGGCAACAAAAAGATATGCATATAAATTACCTCGGAAAGATTATAAAATCATGCGAATAAAAGGAAATGACTGGTTTATTACAGCAGATGCTAAATCTGGATACTGATAATTACATTTTCTTGAAAACACAAAACCTTTAATAGCTTTCTCTTGTCTTCCACAAAAACACTATTAATGGAATGTATTACCATATGGATTAAAACAAACACCAAGAATTTATCAATGATTTGGGGATAATAATTTAGAAGGACTAGAAGAATTTACTTTAGCATAAATTGATGATATTATAAATTTTCAAATAAAGATAAATATAATCATCTAAAAAAGGTCAAAATAGTTCTTAACCAATGTAAAGATAACCGTCTCATTCTAAGTAAAAAGAAAATAACATTAGCTCAACAAAATAATGAATATTTAGGAATAGAATTTATTCATGGCTTTTTAAAATTACAACCAAATATTATTGAAAAAATAATTCAATTTCTCGATAAATTAGCTAATCTTAAAAAAGTACAAAATTTTATTGGATTATTAAATTATATTTCCGATCACAACTTCTTGAAAAATCTAGCAAAAGAGCAAAAACAATTAAAACTTAAATGAAGAATTAAAACCTAATGGAATTGGACTAATGATGATTCAGCCATGGTACGTAAATTGAAACATCTCTGTAAGGATTTACCAGAATTAAATAATTACGATTCTAAAGATACATTACTTGTATAAATTGATGCAAGTGTAAATACATGGGCAGGATGCCTTTTGGCATAACCACCCAACGTAAGGATATAAATTTTATGTAAATATATTAATAGGACTTTTTCTCCCATTAAAAGGAAATATCTAATTAATGAAAAATAAACATTAAAATGTATTAAAATTTTAATAAAATGGAAAGTAGATATAAATATAACATTAAAACCAACTATAATCAAGGAAGGCTTATTCCATGGCAATTAGAACTAAATCAGTATAATTATAAAATTAAATATATTAAATCTATTACTAATGTTCTTGCAGATTGATAATTGTGCGTTAGTATATGTTTCTCTACATATTTGGCATGTATTTCTTGCATAATAAGTTGATATTGTTGTCTTTTAAGAATTATTTTATGTGTTTTTGTTTAATATGATCTTCATTATTGTTTTGTATATGTTTAGGATTAATTTGCCGTAAGTTTTGATTATTTTAGTATTTTTATTTTTATTTTATTATTTAGTTATTGATTTTATATTAGAATTAAATCTTATTGGTATATTTATTTATTATTTAAAATAAATAAAAATTGAAAATTAAAGTGAGAAAGAAGTGAAATGAAAAAAAAAAAAAGGGAAAAGAAGCATGAAATTTGAATGAACCGTGGATGAAGCAAGTGAAGAACTAAGCTTTAAACCATGCAAAGCTATGAAATTCATGCAAATCGAGGTGAGATTTCAAAGATTTGCATTATTAGTTATTATTGTTCCTGGCGGGAGTGTCTGAATTTCGGGGTCCTAGCAATAGAGGGTGGACTCCTTCACGTATGTACCACTCCAAGTCCACCCGTATGGACTCACCAATGACTCACCAATGCCAGAGCTGCTCCAAGTCTAAGACCAAGACACATCTGCAGAAGAGAGCCCGCTACGCCTACTAGCTCATGGACTGGAGCTGCTGGCGCATGGACTGAAGCTGCCCACATAGGCCTAGCTAGAATGGCCTACCACTTGGACTTGGCGCTCATGGACCTCAGCTGCCGGACTTGCACATGGACCTTAGCTGGTGGTCTCCGCATGGAGTGAAGCACAGCTGCTGGAGTGAGCCTATCTGCCGTAGACACGCACCAAGACTCCAAAAACGACACAGCATAGAGACAGGTAATTAAAAACAAAGAGACACACAGCCTTAGCTGAAGGACAAGCAACATTTGGCACACACCAAAAATTAATTATCCAGAGTTGTGCAGTAGAAGAATTTGGTTGGGTTGGGAGAACAAGTAGAAGGAGAGAACGCCATACCAAAGAACAACATATAGTCTTCCTTTCCAACCCAAAACACAAACATCAAGTTTCAAGCTTTAAATTTCAATAGTTCTTTTAAACTCCATTATTTTTTTTATAATTGTTTTATTTTTATTTTTATTTTTATTTTTATTTTTATTATATTTTACATTTTAAAGAATATGGATATGATTGAGTTTATTTCTATTATGAGTGGCTAAGCTTGTTTTAGGATTTATTATTTGAACTATTTGTGAACTTTTGGTTATTAATTTAATGTTATGAATATTTATATTGTTTATTGAGCTTAAACCGTACAATAAATCGAGAGAGTGAGTTGAGTAATCCGCGTTAAATGTACAATGAGAGTTATCATTTAATAGATCTATAGACAACAAATTATTAATTTATTAAGAAGGGATTTCTATAAATTGATAAACTGCCTATAGGATAACTTCATATCTAGTTAAATATTTAGGAAAGCTTTTGAATGTCAAAAGATCCCAAAGTTAATTTTAGATTATTTAACTAGCGACATTTAGTTTCACCTTAAGAGAGGGTAGCTAAAATATTAGAAAATGTTGGGCCAAATATAAATTAGATCAATGAAACCAAAGGAAAACAAATAGGGATAACAATAAGTCCTATTATTAAATATTGATTTTCTCTAAATTTTCATTTGTAATGTTAGCGATTGGTTGTGTTGCTCACTTTTACTCCTAATTTGTTTTCGTTTTACTTATTTTTATCCTTTTATTTTATTTGATCAAATCAATTTCTTGAACAAAGTGTAAGTCAAATTGATAGGGTCTCTAGATACAATCCTCGTTGGATCGATATCCGTTCTTTACTGTTGAACCAATGTGGTTTTAATCATATGTTTTGATGATGACAAAACATTATTCTTACTAATGTTGAAGTGTTTGAAATGTTTATAAGATATGTTGATAGAATCTAAGGTAGAAGAGCTATCTTAAAGACATTGAAGAGTAAGGTGGAAGAGCTCAAGCATTAGATGATCAAGAGCTTGAAGATCAAAGATAAAATGACAAAGATAAAATGATAAAGTTCAAGTGATGATCAAGCTTGAAGATCAAGAAAAGTTTGAAGATCAAGTAGTTTAGGAAGAGCTTAGGAAGAGGGCTTAAAGTGTAAGTGGCCTAAACTTGATCTTAATCAATGCTTAAAAAGGGCTCTCACATTTGCATGAACATTTGCATATAGACATATAGGAGTTAAATTGTGGTTTTAGTGATTAACTTG
>JAOXYD010103696.1:0-11661 GCA_028565735.1 Pinacopodium congolense
GAGCACATGTTGGTTGATCCTCTAACTAAAGGACTCAGATCTAATGTATTTGAGTGTCTTGGAGTCCTTGGATATTATTAGGTAGATATTATTGAATTTTACTGTGTATACATTTTGGCTCCATATTTTGTTTGTTTTTTTATGTATTATGATTGTAAAAATTATATATATATATATATATATAATCATCATCACTTAGTTTTTAGTTATATTCTTTATTGTATATTGTCATGATAAAGATTAAAGTCTTGAGACGTGTGGCAATCTCAAGCATTTTATAGGTCATTGGGCATCTATACAGTTTGACCTTATTCCTATATCTCTTAACACATTCAAATCTATAAAGATATACAGTTTATTGAGACATAAAGGAATATAAAGGTCGAATCCCATAAAGTGAAGCATACAATTTCTTCTTATATAAGTTCTCTCTACAATAGTTTAGCATGAACTTTAAAGAGATTGAGATCGACAAACTAAACATGGTGCAATTTCAAATCATTCAGGTATCATGTAGTTTGCCACATTTCATTTTCTTGTCCATATTCGTAAGGTTATTAGATATCATGATTGTATTGGATCTTTATCATATATGATGCATGTACTTGGTGCTTTTTAACATTGAAAACCTTACGAGACATGGTGCTGGACTTTATTTCTCGTTGGATCAAATATTGATTTCTTAACTGGTACAATTCTTTATTAAACATATGGTAATTAATACTTGTTCAAGAGGGAAAATATTAGTTAATTTTGCTTAATTGGAAATCAATTAATTACTAACATATTAAGATTGCGACTAAGTTAATTAATTTGATTCATATTAGAGATAATAAAGAAAGTCCAATAACATATTAAATTAAGTAGGTCGAAGTTTAATAGAGAAAATAAGTCTTATTCAGTATGGGGCGGGTATTTATTAGGCCTGTGATGGGGAGATCTAATAAGATTACTTATAAATATCATTAGATCTACTTTAATTGCTAGAATAATTTTTTAGATATCCAGTTTTCTCTAGTCCTTTAAGAGTTTCAAGTATTCAGAAAATTATAAAAAAAAATCAATTGCTAGCATGTTCATATAATTCTCAAGTTCATTCAAATAATTTATCAACTTGTACTTCAAAATGAATAATAAAATAAGTATTTTTCACGTTATCTCTATTTAATTAATCCATATAATTTCGTGAATGGTGTTAGACAGCTCGTGCATGGTTATAACATATCTGCCAATAATGGAGAGAGATGTTTGGGTCCTGATTTGGGTCAAACTTGCCTTAACATGTAATGACGTTGAACTAGTCCTTCAGCAATTGTTCTAAGTGGATGCTACTATTCTGGAAATTGCAATGGCATTGCCAAAGATGAAGTCTATGATGCCGGTGATTCAACAGTCTTTGTAGAATTGATGGTTTATATGAGAATAAAGTGTCTTGGTGTACTTTGAACGAGCAACTATAAAAGACCGATCAATCTGATGATAAAAATAAGGCTACCGCTTGGAATTTCTCGGGCCTTGTTATGTTTATGAATCCCATATCTCTTGCTATAAACCCTTGTCCCTCGATAGCAACACATCAAAGGAAAAAAAATGGTGGAAAGATAATTAGAATTTTTCTATGCTTTTTGGCAGATAGTTGAAACAAACTCTAGTTCATTTTCCTAGTGGGTATAGTAAACTCTAAAACCTCAATTTGGTTGAAGTAAAATCTACCATTTTTCCATATGACATAGCCCAGATAGGGAAAGATCTTTATAAAAAGTAGTAGAGTAATAGGTAGTGACACCATCCTCAATACCATCTTATCCATCCCATCTCCATACATTATAACATTCCAACTGTATGCTTCTATAGTAACATTCTCCACATGCACTCCCTCTTTAATGTATAAAACAGATCTTATTGAGCTCATTCTAAGAATCAATTTCACTACCTCATTTTTAGTCTTGGAATCTCCACTCCCATCTTTTGCCTTCATCACGTTAGGCTTCAGATTCTCCTCCATTAACAATCTCCTTTTCACCCACCATGGAAAACCCACATCAAGGTGATGGTTAAGATTATGGATGTAAATAGACGTTAACAATGTTGGTAAAGAAGAATAGAAAATGAAAGATTGAAAGACAAGAACAAAGGAGAAACAAAAGTTTTCTCTTTATTTTTACTTATATCAACGGGGTCCAATACAACTCTTAAATAACATTAAGTGTAACAAATAAAGCTAAAAAATAGGACACACAATTCGACGTTTTGATATAATATCTAACTATTGTTATTGACCACTAACCACTAACCAATCTGTTAATAATTATACCATCCTAGGACTTACATAAACGTGTTTCAACATAACAACTACTAAAGTTTGAATAGTCAATTATATTTGAATCATTTATTCAACACTACCCTTTAATTCAAAATCACATACTTCTAACTGTAACCTATAAAAATGATACTTGGCCTACGAAGGAGATTTTGTAAAAATCATTGTTCATTAGTGTTGCAGAATTTTAGCACTATTTTACCATCAGTTATCAGCTTTCGAATGAAGTGATGATTCATGCTTGGTTCTACTATTAAAAAAAAGATTTCTGGCAATTGATATTATGGCCTGGTTATCACAAAATATCTCAATAACTTCCTTTTGCTCAAAACTAAAATTAGCAAGGATTTTTCTCAGCCATAAGGCTTGTCATACTACTGAAGTTGTTGCTACATACTCTACTTTAAATGATGACAAAGCTACTGTTTCTTGCTTCTTTGAAATCTATGTCACTGCTCTAGAGCCAAAGCTAAAAAAATTGCCAGAAGTACTCTTTCAATCGTCCAAACATCCTGCCCAATCACTGTTAGTAAAACCAATTAAGTTGAAATTTGGTACTTTGTAGTACCAAATACCAAAACTAATAATCCCTACTATATAACGAAGAATTCTTTTTTCTGCTCCAAGGTGTTGTTTTGTAAGGCTATGCATAACCTAGACATAACACTAACAGAGAAAGTAATGTCAGGTCTAGTATAATTTAAATAGTTTAAACCCCTAATTAAACTTCTAAAAAGTGTAGGATTTGCTTTCTCAATCCCATCTTCATGCTGTAGCTTCTCATTTATATTCCTTGGTGTGGCTGCCAATTCACAATTTGTGATGTTAAACCTCTTTAAAAGATCCATAGTATATTTCTTTTGACATACAAATATTCCATTATTACTTTTCATAACCTTAAGTCTAAAAAAAATACTGCAATAATCCCAAATCTGTCATCTTAAAATTTCTCAACATACTAGACTTAAAATCATCAATTAAGGACTTTGATGAACCCATATAAATCATATCATCCACATATAGGCAAACCACTAAAAAATCTTCCTTACCTTGTTTTTTCAAATAAAGAGTAGGCTTATTTTCACGTCTAATGAACCCATTATCTTGGAAGAATAAATTAATCTTACTATACCAGGCTTACGAAGCTTTCTTTAGCCTATAGAGAGCTTTTTCTTAACTTGTAGACTTTATGTTCATTGTTAATGATAGAAAATCCTGGAGGTTGTATGTTAATTAATTTGCAAAACTATTTAACTTTTTTTATGCTAAAAACCACAAGTATACAAGTCGTAACTTATAGTAAAAAGTGGATATCGATCTCATAAAGATTGAGTTTAGCCACCACTTAACTCAGGCTTTCCTTTGTTTAAGAAAAAATTTCAAATGATTAAAAACTGGAAAATAAACTAAAATTAAACAAATTAACAATGAACAATCAAATGGGCAAAGTTTAGGAATTTGATAACCAATGTTTGAGATTAGGAGTCACTTCTATCCCTATTTTACTTCCCTCTTATCCTATTAATTCAATTAGGCCTGACTCAAGATTTTTTTAATGTTTAATTATCCTCTCTCAAAGTGTAATTAGTTGTCCTTAACTGAAATAAATTAGGATCAATTATGCTATCTCTAGACTTATCAACCTCTCTTAACTATTCAATTAGAGATTAAGCAATCCTATAGGTAATTTTAAAAAAAAAGCCAATATCTCTCTTCAACTACTTGAACAACCCTCAATATTTATAGGTCTATTGGAAGCTAACTCCAGTTGCACTACCCAACACAAATGCCCAAACTCACCCTCTCGATCTATTGCATCTTATAAGCATAATAAATATCATAAGCATCCATTCATTGAATCAAAAGGAATATGGTTCACAAAATAGTTCAAGAGTAATTCCTAAAAAATATTTAGCCATTCATAACAACAAATAATCCACCAACATTCATGTTTTCGATACTAAAAAGTAATAAATAGAAAAAGAAATAAACTAAATAAAGCTTTGAAGTCCTCCTATTCACTTCAAGAGAGCTAGAAAATCTAGATATGGAGTCTCTTTGTGTTTTTCAAGGAAGATTGAGTTGCTTCCTTTGGGTGGCCACTAAACCCAAACCCTCCACTTTTTCCACTTTTGGGTGTTGTTTAATGATTCTTGGAGGCTCTTAGAGTTTTTAGCCCTCATATATGTCTAAAGGAGGGTCCACTAACTTAAAATCTCATGTTTGAACTGATTTTGGGTCAGCTCTACTGTTATGATCGTGATACGGTCACAATCATGATAGAGATTTGGCTATAGGTGCACTACACTTTTCCAGCTTCCAACACTCTTTAGTAGTTTGGCCATAACTTATTTTTCGAAAATCTGATTGAATTGACATTTGAACTAAAACCTCCTAACATGTTGATATCACTCGCCTCCAAATTTCATAGCCATAGGATGCCTAAAAGAGTACCTAATGCATCATCAAAGTCAGCCGTACCACATCAAAAACTGAATTTATGATACCTTCTAACTTTTTGCATCCACCACTCTTTTGGTCATATCTCCTTCTCAAGTACTCTAATTGACTTGAAATTGTAATTGCACGCTATTCACATATTAATATTGCACCCCTCCAAATTTCATGGCCATATAAGTTCTACAAGTCTGCCAATGGATCATTCAAATCACTAATAACACGTCCATAACTAAAATTCTAGTACCTGCAAAATCCACCACCAAAGTACATCAATCTATCCTTCAAATAAGCTTTAAATATACCCTCAAACATTAGATAATGTAAAGAAGCGACTAAATGCTTCAAAGATCATGAAAAGATGCAAAAGATCAAATAAACTAAAGCTAAAACACACAAAGAAACACTTAAAATAACCTAGAAACATAACCTAAAAGCCCACTTATCATTGTGAAACATAAACCTCCTCTTCCAAAACACCGTTCAAAAAAACAAATTTCACATCAAATTGATACATAGGTAATTATAACTAAGCAGCCAGTGCCAAAATAATTCTTATAGTTTCAAACCACGCAATCGAAGAAAAGGTTTCTTTAAAATCTATACCTTATTGTTGTGAGTATCCATTTGCCACCAAACTAGCTTTGTGCTTTTGGATGCTTCCATCATCATTATACTTTGTTCAGAAACCCATTTGGGCCCTACAATATTTTTCCCTTTAGGAACATTAACCAACTCATATGTTGAATTTCTTTCAATTGGTTGCATCTCCTCTATCATATTAACATGCCACTGAAGTTTTTCTGCAACTTTTTCAAAACAAGTTGGATCAGAAACTAATAAAGCAAAGTTACATGACTCATAAATTTTTTAAAGAGATATGAATTTTCTGGGTGGAGTTTCATTATGGCTATTAGAGGAACTTGATGCTGGAGTGTCTAAACTAGTAGGACTAGTAGAGCTACTAACACTAAGAGAGGTAGGTGCTAAACTTGCAAGTGATGATGAAGTTGAATTTCTAGGTGATAGCTGGTCTGAAGCTGAATTTCTAGGTGATAACAGGTTTGAATTTTTTCGTTGTTCAAAATCTACTGGAATTGAATTTTTTAGGCCTTCCTTATTAAAATTCCACCTCAAATATGCTTCTTCATTAAATAAAACATCCCTGTTAATTATCACTGTGCCACTTATATAATTATATAGACGACATGCTTTGGATTGATAACTATAGCCAATGAAAATGCATTTTTCATATTTTTTTATCAAGTTTAGAACATGTATTAACCAAAGCATATGCTATACAACCGAAAGCTTTTAAGTGGCTTACTCGAGGCTTCTTAGCCATCCAAGCTTCATAAGATTTTGATCCAAAACTGCCTCTAATCCAAACATCCAACTCATTGCTTCTTCGTTGTTAAAATCAATATTAGGTCACAATAATAACTCTTTTGGTTTCATTGGTTTTATAATGTTAAAAACTACAGGCTTCTCTTTAGATTTCACTACTGCTGCTTCTTTTATTTTCTTATCTTACTTGTTTTGGTAAATTCTCTTTTAGTTTTGTGACCCAAACGATAGATTTTTATCAATGTTTTAAAAGCATTTTTAGACGAGATCCCAAGGGGATGCTGGAGAGTCGTGCTAAATGAGGCAATAGTTGTTGATGATGGGGTAATGTCACAAAGTTTGACGCAAACAATGAGAATGTAGATGAGAAGGGTGATGGAGTATATGCACTCAAACAATTTTAGTGGCGTTGAGGCTTCCTAAGAGACATTTTTATGGAATGGATTTAAGGTTTTTTATTTTGATAAACCAAATATGAATGTTATAGTGATTAATTTTGTAATTTATGAATAAATGAGTGAATAGTATACTACTTGATTGGACCAGTGTTTTAAATTCCATTTCGTACACACCGTACCGACAGAGAAACAGAATAAAAATAATCTGTATCATACTAGGTTTGAGTACCGGCCAATACTGGTCGTTTTGGCTAGTACCGGCCGGTACTAGGAACCAAAAACAAATTTTAAAAATATTTTGAAAAAAAATTGTATTTTGACATTTTGAATTTAAATATTTAATTCTTATTTTCTATTACAAATATATTTATAAACTATTTTATAAATTTTATAAAATTCATAGACTAATTTATAATTTTAAAAAATTATTTGAAACAATACCGATATTGACCGGTACCGGTATAGTACTATTTTAAAGTTAAATTCGGTATTGGTACCAATACGATATTCAAAACTTTAGAATGAACAATTACTATAGGATAATGGTTTGGTAACGTAAATGTTATTGGGATGGAGTTAAAAATGGTTAATGATGAGAATCAGTTAATTGAAAACTGAATAAATTGATTGGTTTTAAGTTAATTGGTCGATTTTTAAACTTAAATGTTTTATATGAAACCGAATTGATTAATTGACGAATTTTCATTAAACTCAGTTGAACTGTTCAGTCCAACTTGATTTTAAAATTTTGGTTTCAAGTTTTTTTCGAACATAACTGTGCCTTTAAGTTGGGCTTGTGTACACATCCTATCTGGGAGACCAATAAGCGATGAGGCAATGTTATGTAATTCAATCAGCGATTCTTTGTTTCTTATCATATGATGCGAAGCTCCCATATTGAGAATCTACTTACCAAAGAGTTTTTCTTTCAACACTTCTTTATTCTAAGAGTTAATCATATTCATGACTATTGCTCATTGTTCATCAATAAGAGTAGTAGCAAATGCCACCATATCTTGTGTTGTAAATCCAAGACTCGCCCTAATTTGATTCAAACTTACACTACATTAGCCACTACAGGCATTGGTTTTCCACATTCAGCCATGCTCCTCCCTTGCCTACATCCTGTTGGACTTCCCTTCCCGCGACTTATTGATCACCAATCAGAATAGCTTATAATTTTGAAACACCAGCATGACTTGTGCCCAGACTTCCCACAATTTTTGTAAGTCAGCATCTCACTAGATGAGGAACATGCAGTAGCAACTTTTTTAGGCTTTACTGTTTGAATCGTAAAACTTACAACCTTGATTCTTTTATCACATATATATGGGTCATATTCTGATGTCTCTCTTTTTGCACAATTAATTAGTTATACTAAACTTGAACTTGACAGAAGTTCATTGAACAATCTTCCCAAACTTATACCCATTCTAAGGTACTAAATCTAGACTCAAGGTTTCTCGTATTTTGTTTTTAATAAATGATAATTAGATATTTTATTTAAATAGAAAATTTAGGTACAATTATAAGGAACTATTATAAGGTAAGAGCCATGTTGGCATTCTTGGTGGTATATCCAATATTATATAAATTAATTATGTACATTAATAAACAGTCTATAACATGTAAGTGTAAACAAAATAGTAATAAATACGATATTTATAAAAACTACTAAAATAATGATTACATATTTAATTATTTGTAATAATAGTAATTCATAAAAAATAACTAGTTTAAACTAAATGTAAAACTTTAAGAAAGAAACAAAATCATTTCTAGAGATTGTTATATTACACAAAGATAAAATAAAAGTTAAAATTTATATGTAAATTAGAGAAAAATAATGTTAATGTAATCTAATTGAAACAATGTATACCAGCTTAATAATAACAAACGGAGAACTATTATTAACACTTCCGCCTATTTCTTTCATTTACCTTTATAAAAAAAAACACTACCAACTAATCACCCATTTATATCTTTTTATTTTTCCTTTTTTTCCTTTTATTAGGATGATTGGACATGATACTTTATCATTTATTAAGTCAAATTGGTAGTAAAATCCTGTCATAATATAAATTAAAATTATATGATATAATGCAAGGATAATACGTCCGTTAATGATCAGTTTTTTCAATTTTTTTATTTTAGCGTTCAACTTTTAAAATTTTTTAATTTAGTAACTAAAATTTTAAAATTTGGCCAACTCTTTTCAAATATTAAACTTTATTAATTTTCTTTGATACAATTAATGAAACATAATACATAGATGCCTATGTAGCAAAATACGCACACATATATGTTCATGTATACAACCCAACTACTACTAACATTTAAAAATTTTAATTTAATAACCGAAGTTTTGACATTTTTTTCTCTTTAATGTTTTATCTTTGCAAGTTTTCATTACTAATTAACTTTTTAAAACTTATTCAATTCAAGTAAAAAATATAATATAGATATAATTAAGAAGATAACGTAAATTTTCATAATTAAGAATTTATAATGGATATGATATGGCAATGAAGTTATTTTTTAAATTATGTTATATTATTTATTTACAATGCTTAGTTTTTCATAAATAATAGACTTACTTTATTAAATATATTTAATCATAATTAATTTAATACTAAAGAATTAGTAAAACTTTTTAAAATCTAAAAATAAAAAATTTTCTTTATAAATAAATATAAATATAAATATAGTTGTTAAAATCTAAAAATTTTAGATATTAGTCATTGAAATAAAAATTTTTTGAAAGGTTGATTACTATTAAATCTATTAACCGTATACTTTATTATAAGCAAAATGTTTTTATCGATTTTTTGAACTTTTAATGATGATTAATTCCTGAAGTCATTAAAATATTTTAAATAATTTTATCGAACAAATTATTTAAATTACTAATGTGAGACGCCTAATTAAATCCTTAATTATATGGCTCTATTGTCCAAGATGAATTAAGAAGCCATACTGAGATTTGGTTAAGAAAATATTACTTTTTAACCTATAGCTATGTTTCACCTAATAAATTCGTAATGAATAAAAATAATTACTTCAATTGTGTAAATTTTATCTAAGGACAACTATAAAAATTGACAAGAAATGAAGATGGAGCGTTGATTTGTGGAAAAAAATAAATAACCAAGAGGGGAAAAGAAAAGTAAAGCAACTATTTTGTTTAAGGGGATGAAACTATAGTTTCTACTTTCTTAGTGCTAAACAATATTTTAAAAATTGGACCAGACATCAAACTGATGAAAAGAGAAGTTTAATGTTTAGAGATTCAACCGATATTAAATCATTATAAAATTGATATTAAACCGATATAAAATATTAAAATGTATAAATTATGAAAAAAGTAAAAATATATGATAGAAATTAAATGTATGATTGAAATAGAAATAAAACACTAATATCTATTAATGTGTAATCAATAATAATAATTTTAACTAAAATTGAACCTAATATAAGATAGGCAAAAAGTGTTTTTTGAACCTCAACATTTTTACCTATGTTTAGATTAAATCTTGATATTTTAAAGCATTTAAAAAAACCTTAACATTTCATAAATTTTAAAAAAGAGCTTTAATGTTCATGTGACAGTGACATGTGACACTTAATGGAAGTTAGGGTCATGTTGTTTTTGAACATTTTAAAACGTTAAAGCCTGACTTAAATATAAATAAAAACGTTGAGATTCAAAAGACACTTTTCGCCATATAAGATATTTAAAAAATAGCAAAAATTAAGATTTTATTTATGAAGGAAGTTATATTTCATTTTCATCAAGAACTCCAAATTCTCGAATACTATGCAAAGAGTTGTAAATCATACTTTTATCTAAAATATTTGCATTAACAACTTCTATTGTATTTAAATAAACTATAGATTAGTAATTTATAAAATTATTTTATAAAATAACATATACTTTAAAAATAAGATAGTAACTTATTGTTAGTAGATGTGCCTAAGTCATTTGTTGTAACAAATGCATTTCTTCATAAATCATATTTTCAAGTTCATTATAATTAAGATCAAATAATGGTTCTTTTTTTTCAATTTAAAAATCAGTATATTTAATGCAATCGATATTAATTAGATCATTTATTCTATTCTTATTAAGCGCTTTGAATAAATAATAAAAATTACAAAGTTACTAATAAAAATATAATTACGTAGAAATCAAATTTAATTAATAAAATGCATGTTCTTTATCTTCAAATTATAAGTAACATAAATAAGGTCATTAAGTCTTTGATACTCAAAACGATTTTTTTTATATAAATGCGTTAAAAAATACTCCAATTATGTTTACAACTTAATGTAGAAACCGTTTGTTGAGTAATCTAATGGAAAAGTCTTTTAAAGTTAGAGCACTTTCACCAAACAATCTCTACTACTCATCTGTATTTTAAATTAAAAGTTATAAGAAAATATTAAAATATATTATTAATAAATAAAAAATAAAATTTAATTATGAAAATATACTAGATTGGATTTTTTTCATTATAAGTTCTCTCTTTGCAATTGGTCTGGCGAAACTCCTTGAATTTTCACAAGACAATGTGATTTTGTTTGATGCTTTTGATTACTCTATTATAGAAAATATATCTTTGCACTCAATTACATTAAAAACGCCTTCCATTATTTTATTTTTGCATATATCTTCAATAAATAAGTAATAACGATCGAGAAAATAAACTGTCAAATGAATCATTTAAATAAGTTGTTTATCCCATCATTTATTAAGAATTTTTGTATACGACTTGTATACTATCTCCCTTTAAAAAGATTCATAATTGTCTATGAGCCCTATACATACAATCCTATATATAAGTGTTAATAGTCATTGAAGTTATCAACTTTTACACATTTTTTCAGTTAAGTGATCAAACGTTTAAAAGTTTCAATTGAGTGATTAATATTTGAAAAGTTAATCAGTTAAGTGAAAAAGGTTAATACTATTAGGCGACCCGACCTGACAACCCGACCCAGCTTGGCCCATTCCAACATTTTTTCCTCTTCTGATTAATTTTTTAAACGTTAATCACTCAAGTGAAAAATTTTCAAAGCTTAGTCACTTAATTGAAAAAATATATGAAATGGTCATATTGATAACCTATTTTGAAATTT
>JAOXYD010103727.1:0-11660 GCA_028565735.1 Pinacopodium congolense
TCCACTTTATTACTTGATTCGACCGGTACGCTTGCCGAATGTTGGTCTTGAATTAAATTGTTAAATTGTGCATGAAAGATTAATTAGTTTGAGCTAATTTTGTGCGTGACCAATTGCAATCAACCTATAAGTGGTCTGACTTCGAAGCACAATGGTAGTGTTAAGGTACGATGGACCTTCGTTGTTGTCTAGATGCTACAACCTTAAAGCGGGTCTTTAGGGACCTCAGTGTGGGTCTATCTAGACCTATGTTGAGGGTCTAGAAAGCACTTCTTTTACATTCTTTTCACTATAATCTTCTATGAATCAAAACTAACAGTAAATTAAACATTTCCACTCAAGAATTAAACATTTAAACCCAAAATTACGGGTTAAAATACTATAAAAATAAATTGAAAACACAATAAATTTTACCCCTAAAACCGAGCCAGTGGTCTGAATGAGATTAGACACATAAATACTTATATCTTGTATAAGATGTTTCATGGCCGAGGTGATATCAAAGGCTTACCACTTTAAGTATTCGTCCTTTAGGGTATACAAAATATGGATAGTTTTTAGCATGTTCAAAAAAATTTCTGCTTTCCTAACCTACTAATGAGGATTTTCTAAAAGGTTGGAGTTTCCTTTAAGGGATAGTTTGCTATTTAACCTCCTTCTACCTCCATTATTGGCTATCCCACAAGGCTTTAGTAGTATACTCGAGATTGTGGTACATGACATGACACATTCCATAGAATTTTTCAATTAAGTGAAAGAGCTAACGACCTAAATGGACCTGCACCTACACCGGCAATAGATCTTAAGGAAGGTATCGAGGAGGCTTCCTTTGGAGCCACTCCCAGTGTCCATCACCCTTTACTACTAACTGATACTCTTTCTTATGTGACTTTATCTGCTTCTTAGGGCTACATTGCCATTCTTCTTCGTTTGGAGTGACTTTTGTCTCAGATTGATTGAACCTTAAGTACCATCCAAGAGTAAGTGTTTGATGTTTGAAATCGCATTAATGTTACCCAGAGTCAATTAGGCATCCTTTAGGATTATCTTCACTCTCGAGACTAGTCACAACCAAGTTAAAGGATGTTTGGATTGTACTGTTTTTCTCTGTTGTCCATAGATAGTGCTTTTCTACTTTTATTGCTTTTGCTTATTTTTTTTACTTTTGATATATTTCATTTTGGTACTCTTTTGATGTATGTTAGCTCTTTAAATCTACTTTGCTCCTGTTGTGTACTTCGATGATATTTATATATGTGGAGCATGTCTTTTTGTGTATATTACCCCTTGTACTTTCATTTTTGATTCATCATTCTCAGTGTGCTACAATTAATGATTAAATTTCAATGTGCACCTTGATGAATCTTCAAGCCATATTATCATTATTATCCAGGTGTTTTCTATTCCCTTTTCTTCCATTATTGTGTTTTCTTTTTTATTTTATTAACATTGGAGACAATGTTCAATTTAAGTGTGGAGCATGAGTATTATGTTTTCACACATGCTTTTCTTACCCTATAGCTTATCACTTTATCATCTTTTTAAGATAATCTATAATTTATGGAAAATTTTTTGATTTTGATTCATATTGTTAAACTTCTTTCTTTTTTATTTTAATTATCTTAATAAATTAAGATGTTATACATTTAATTATGACAATAATGATTGAATGGTTTTAAATTAATTTATGTTTTAGATAGTGAATACCTCATGATCATTATAATATTACACTTCTAAAATGTATATTTCTAAGAAAATTGTGACATCTTTTAAACATTTTCATCATCTTGCTCAAAAGTTAATTTCAAAATCATGCAAAAATGAAACAAAATGAAAAGAAAAGAAAATTGTGCTAAAAAAGTCAAAAAGTGAGCAAGTTTTCATTCACCTTGTTGGCTTTAAACCAATTAGTTAAAGTTAAAGAGTGGTGTTCATATGCAGTTGATGTGAGGTGGTTCAATTAATTAACCGAGGATGTTCACGAAAAAATGTTCATATTTGAGTAAAAATGATTGAGTGACTTCTTAGCCAAGTCTTAAAAGCTCACATTTAAGTTTATATTTTGGTGCTTAATGAATAAATGATGTGGAATTTTTTAATTAATGCTGCTCTTTACTTTACTTATATCCATTTAACATTTAGAATTAAGCTTCGTGACTTAGGTTGAATTTTAAGAAACATGAAGTGATTTAATTGCATTTGTAACTTGATTTGATTAATTAATTATATAAACTCTTAACGGGTCACATTAATTGAAGGATTAAAGGTAGCTTTTATTATTATGGATGATGAATTTGAATAATTTTTCGTATGATTATATGTTGTTTTGCAAATGATGATTGATTGATTTTCTTGATTATAAGAAAATGCTTTAAGTGCAGGGGAATTGATCGAGTTTCATTTTATAGTGCTTTTTATGATATTTTAAAGTAAATTCACTCCTATTTTAATGTTTAATTGTTTAATTTATGTTTTAAATTGTGTAAATTGGAAATTAACCCCAAAAGAAAAGATTGGAGGTGTGAGGTCTATCCAACCCCCATTCAATCCCTGTAGCCCACCATTTAAGGCAGTTTTGGAGTTAAACATGGGGGGTTAAACAGCATCATTTAGTTCAAATTGAAGTCTTGTTTAAGTAGCTGTTAGGAATTTTCTAGTTGTATTTCAACTCTAATTAATGAACCTTGCACCAAGTTGTAGTCACTTGTAGGGGATATATTTATCAATGCTTTGAAGCCATTTTTGGTAAGAATAAAAAGGAAAGCACACCCGTTATATCATATTTTTTTATTCTCTCAAGTTCTAAAATTATTTCTTGGTGTTCTTCATCTTTTTTGTTATGTTTTACAAATTTAAGCTTGTGTTTTAGGCTTGTAAGAGCTTGAACACGTGATTTAGATTTGTAATATGTTTGTAGTAATATTTGGTTCTTTAAAAACTTATTTATCTATTGTAACCTATTCCTTGTTTAATATATTCAAAGATATGATTTTTGTAATTAATGATGTGTTCTTTGATTCAAATGAGTAGTTGAGTTAATTTTGGCTGAGGAATGGTTAGTACATGATCTAAATATATGCTTATGCATGATTGGAGGCTACCCTTTATTTAAATAAAGTACTTAAAGCTTATTCTAATTTGATCTCTTGGAATAAAGTTAGGAAACAACCTTTGGATTCGAGAAATCTACCTAAGTTATTGGCTAATTCATTAACCAACATGATTTTAACCATTAAATTACCAAGCTTTGGTTAATCATGAGGGTTTTAATATGAAATAAGGAATTTTTAGATTAAGCTTCTTCAACTTTAAGCTTAATGCCTATAATTGATGAATGATCAAACTTCAGTTTAGGTTAATTAGAGAAATGAAATTATATTAACCATAGCATTATCTTGAATTAATGAAGATATCCTAGATCAAGCCTCACAATCTTTAATTAACTCATTTAGATCATTAAAAGCCAAAGCCTTAGCTAATTAATTATATAAGTACTACGTAAACTCATTTTTTTCATCTTTTTCATAATTTGAAGTTTTTTATTTAATTTGGTAATTTTATTTAGTTAATTCACTTAAATTAGCCTCTTTAGATAGTTGTGATATAAGTTATTAGTACTTAAAAAGTTGTTTTTCCCGTGGGACTATAATTTGGATCTAAAATACTCCACTTTATTACTTGTTGTTGTCTTGAAATTGTTATACGAAAGTATCCTTTAATTGCTTAATTTTTTTATTAATTTGCATAATTTTGTATAAATCAATAACTAATAACAAAAATCTACCCAGTATTTGGATTATCGTCTCATTAATTAGATTACGTGGGCCAACGTTATTGTAAAATTTCTTTAAAATTCCTATTACACAAGAAGAACCTTAAAGCAGTGTTTTCTATTATTGGAACATTTTTTATTTGAATTATATAAGATTATTTTATTCATTCATAGGATTTATTTTTTTGAGGAATTTTAATATTTCATTTAATCAATTAAGAAGTAATACATTGAATAGTATAGCTATCTAGGGAGGTAGGACAATAAAAACTAAACTTGGTATAGTCTAAGAAAAAGTTCATTGTATGGATCACCCATTAGCTACCCTCAAACCTTGTTCTTTTATGAAAATTCTAGCAATATCAAATCAAACATTGCCATTTTCTCCTTAGGGAATCATTATAATCAAACTATAATTAATAAGCTAATATTTTCATTTTTGACAACTTAATTAACTCTTACAAAAGATTAGATGTCCCCATTCTCAAATCTTATAATTTCCTTATGTTCCTTCCTTATTATTGAGCATAAATAGTATTTCTTGGCACAATCTTATACATTAACATATTTCCTGGGTAATCCAGGTGCATAGATCCTGCAAACTTAAGATAAACAAGGATATATTAAAGAGGTTCTGATTCTGCATCCAAATGTAGAGTGAATTTTGCATTTAAAGAAAAGGTGGGAGTTGGATTCATGTTCTTATTTATATAAAACATAGGTTGTGTCAATATTAAGGAACCTACTTAGGTTGTCAATAGTGTAATCATCCTTTCAACGCTAGCCAAAGCATAAAAGAGGAATGAAGGCTAGCCTATTTCACCCAAACTATCTTGCTCTATCCCACCTTAGGAGAGTGAAATCTTAATAAATCCCTATAGGATTTGTTAAAACTTCTAAAAGAGTGTTTGGTCCATATGATCCTATCCTTAATTAAGTGGCTAAGATTGAAATCAATGAGTTAATTCAATAAGGACGATTTAGGGACAAGTTGCAAGAATCATAGATAGGATCTTAAAGCATCACTAACTTTAACATTATGAGGAATGTTGCTTTTGAGCGAGTTAAGTTTAGAGATTTTACTTTAGGTTTTACAATCAAGCAATTATCAAGCTAGAATGAGGTTGATTTTACATCACCAATTTTGATGAAGAAACATAACCTAAACTGTTTACTCATTCTAAGAAGATTAACCAGAATCTAGGAGGAATTATACCTCAATTAATTGCACCAAAAGTAGTTTTTCGATAAGAAAATGGGAGTGAATCCATCTAACCTAAAGGATCTACTTGTCAATAAGGATTCTTCAAACCCCTTATCCTGTTATAACCCTATTTAAGACTTTTATGGTAGGAACACCTAACGCCCCTCCCAATCTCTTAGTAAGCATATCTCCATCCATTTTAAATTGGCTATGGTTTTCTTTGTGTAGTACCCTATCTAAAGGAACCTCTTCACCATTTACTTGATGGATTTGACAATGATTAATGGAAGAAAAATATGCAAGGACTATTAAACATAAAGTATATTCACCATTGAGTTGATAAGCCAAACTCTTTTATAGAAAGCTAGAGATTTTTTTTTAATTTTATCCAAGGTTAAAAGGAATTTTGTAGATACAAACCCATATAATATAGTAGGTAAACAAGATTTTGTATTTAGACATATTAAAACTAATGAATTATCAAAGATCTGTGACCTATTATAGAGAACCCCCTTTAAAGGATTTTGACTAGACTAAGTAAATAAAAATATAAATTTTATTAACTATAAATTAGAGAACTGTTTAAGAAAACTCCATATATTCATAAAAGCTATTATGTCACAAACTTGTTAAAGAGTTTTGAAATGAAGACTTTCTTTACTAGATAGAAATCTTAAGACTAACCCCTTCCAATGTAATCTCTATGTCTTCTTATAGAGAAATGTGACCTAATCCACTAGTTCGTTCATCATACTAAAAGAAATAGAAATTTAAAATAAAAAATAAAAATTGAAAATTGAAGGGACCCAAACCAAAGGAAAATCTTTACTATGAAAACATAATTACCGTAGAAAAAATCACTTCATCAAGGAAAACAATGATGAAAAGTAATCACTTCATGGGGAAAGACAATTGAAGTTAGCTATAATTGCTTTAAAATCAGAAAAAAAAATACATTCTAAATATTACCTTTTGTTTTATCACTTTTTGTATCTCTTGGTTTACCATAATGCGTCTCTTCTCTTTTCTTTCAGCTCAATGTTGGCTAGGAAATGGTTGACCCCTTTCCATGAGAAGGAGTTCAATTGGAACGTGTTCTTTTAAGAAATGAAACAATATTGGGATAAACAACCCTTAATGCTTAGACTATAGGAAATTCTCTTTTAAAACAACTTTAACATGGGAAACTTGAAAATACTTTTCTCTGAAAGAGATTGTGGAGATAAAATTCAATTTATCTAATGAAACCAATGAGGTTAAAGTATTCCCAGAAGACTCCTTAGATAAGAAGGTGCAAAATTAAAGAATCATAAACAATATGAAGTAATGGAATAGGAAAACTTGTAGGTTTATATTGATTGTGAAAATAATAGGCCAAAATCTTGACTTATATACTAGTCATTCGTATGAGAAGCTTTAATAGTTAAAGTTGAGAACAATATGATTGATAAGTCAAACATCTTAATTCCCTCCCAAAAAGACCATAAAAACAAAAAATATCTTGATATTAAAGGTAAATATTCTAACCATAGTGGTTCTTATATTGAAATATTAGGGAGGAAAAACATTCTACTTACTATTATTGATAACGTTGGGTAGGATTTTATATAGTTTGATATATAATAAGGACTATTCTATTAGAACTATCAGTAGTTACTCTATTATGCCTCTTCTTAAAATGTAAATACTATACTATAACTAATTGAGCATGTAAATATAATTTTAATAGCTCCATCACCCTCTATTAAACTCATGTTTATGACATAAATTTAATAATAATTGATTTCAAAGCATCCTTAAATAGATTTTTCCATTTTGTAGACTTAAAGCAATATTTTAAACTTCTAAAATTGATTTATTATGTAGTGGCTTATAAATAAGTAAGTAAATTGATACTCATTTCTATGTTAGATGATATCTATTATTTTATCCTTTATGAGATCATGTAAGAAGTGGAATCTTACATCAATGTGTTCGCTCCATTCATGTAAATAAAATTTGTGGATAGTTTGATGGTTTAACTATTATCATAATAAATTGGAGTAGAACCTTCTTGATTGAAACTTATCATCTCAATAATTCTTCTCAAATAGATTGTTTGACTAGAACATATTGTGGTTGATATAAATTTAGCTTAAATGGTTGAAAGAGTGATAATAAATTGCTTCTATGATGATGATGAAATAGTTTCTTACCTTATCATAAAGACAAAGCTGAATGTATATTTCTTATAATCTTCATCTCTTGTATAATCACTATTTGTTAACCCAATCAAATTTGATTTTTCTCCATTTTTATATGATATTCAATATTTTATTGTTCCTTACAAATATTATGTAGTCCATTTTGTACCCATAAAATGCATCTCTTTTGGTCCTTCCATTAATCTACTTATCATACTTATAGTAAGCATAATGTAAAGTCCTATTGCAATTAAATACATCAATCTTCCTATTATTTATTTATGTAGAGTATTATCAATTCTTTTATTTTTAGGATTTATAATAAGATTCATAACTTTTTCTATTGGTGTGCTTACAAAAATTGCAATTTTCCTTTTGATGCATTTTTAAGATTTCTTGCAAGTATCTTTTTTAAGAGATAAATATACCTCCTAAAGATTGAACAACTTTTATATCGAGGAAGAAATGCATTAAATTAAGAATAGACATATGGAATTCACACATTTTCAAATTCTAGAACTATTCAGTCATCATCTCATTATTAATATTATAGATTAATTTGTCCATATATAAACATAATAGAAGAATTTTTTTGTCACCTTTAGATCATGTAAAAATTGTATATTTATAAGGACACTTTAAAAGTCCTTCCTTTAAGAAATATGCTACAATACGAATATGACAAGCCGTTGAGCTTGTTTTAGTTGTTGCCAAGCTTTTTTTTTTAAACTTATGTACTTTTTCTTCTTATCCAACTTTAGCATATCTAAAGGGTTAATCAAAAATTATTTTTTCCTCCAAATTTCCATACAGTAAGATTGATTTGACATCTAATTGAAAGATAGGCCATAAGTTCTATACTACTAATGTAATGACTAATTTGACTATGTCAAGTCTTGCAACTAGAGTGAATAATTACTTTTAATAAACACTATATTCTTATTTATAGCCTTTTATTATTAATGCACCTTATATTTGTCAATTTCCCCATTTTGCTTTAGTTTTTTCTTATAGAGCCATTCCATTCCAAGGGTTTTCTATCCTTTTATAAGTTCAATTAGTTCTCAAGTATGGTTTGAATGACTCTATCACTTCTTCTACACATTGTTAATGTAACTGCTCATCATCATCAAGATTACCAGGGATATTTTACCAACTGTCATCTTTATTTCAGTCTTAGAACTTGTCTTCATCCAAAATCACATCATAAATTATAACAATCTACTTTTTGTGAGGACCGTAGTGCTAGTAAGCTTTAAATGGATCACTTATCATGAGAAAAATGTACTTCTCACGTTTTTCATATAACTTTTTTCCTCTTCTCATCTACAACATGACCATAAACAATGCATCTAAAAATTATAAAGTGATTAAGCCTCTTCCAGTGTCATATTCCAAACTATTTGAATTATACTTCTATTCATAATGTCTCGAATTAGTAGCTTCAGTCTCAAAACATTTTGGTATCATGCTCATAGATAATACATTTTATATTTAGAATAGTTTGGTTTTTTTTTCTATCATATATGTCATTTTGTTATGATGTGTAGGTTGCTTTCAGTTGTCATATTATAGTATATATGTGGCATAAATATGTACATTCATGTCAGTTATAGTCTTCACCATAGTCTATACACATTAAATAAACTAAACATCTTACTTCATTTTCAATAATTACTTTAAAGTTTTTAAAAGTAATAAAAGTTGAAGATTTTTGTTATAAAAATGCCTTTAATTTTTTGAATAAAATCATCAATAAAGGTGGTAATATATCGTTTACCTCCATTTAAAGTAAGATTGATAGGCCTGAAAATATCAAAATGCATTATTTCCAAAAACTTTCTTTCTCTTCTTGTGTCCCTTTAAGGAATGTATCTCTATGATGTTTGTTAATATCACACTTTTCATAAATTTCAAAAGGAACTATAACTAGAGTAAAACCCATCACCATGTTCTTTTATGTAGTGTTCTCAATCCACCAAAGTTTAAATGCCTATAATGATAATGTTATAATCGTGCCAAATCATTCTACCAAAAAACAAGTATGTTCATTATAATGAAGATGCAGAGGAAAGATTTTGTTTGTAGCTATGTTGACTTGAGTAATTAAACAAAATTTGGAATCTCAAATTTTGAAAACTCCACCATTTATAATAATCTCATAACTTTTATGTTTTAGCTAATCGATACTTAGAAGATTTGTCTTCAAATTTTGAATAAAAAGGATACTAGAAATTGTTTGTGTAGCATCTCCATTGGTTTAAATGGTTACTTATACTTTTCCTATAACCACAATTTTAGTGTTGTTGCCAAATTTCTTATCATCTATATGTCTTTTCTATATCAACAAAAAAAAAATGTCTCCATAAATATGATTGTTATAAATAATGTCTAAATACCACATAAACTTGTTGGATTCATCCTTTGTTTGGTTAACCATCAACAAAAACACTTCCTCTTAATTTTCATCAAAAATGGATTTTTCTTCTTATAAAATATAGAGGTATTTCATATTATATTTAATGATTTTTCCAAATGTTGCTATATATTCATACTAATAGGTCACTATAATAAGCCTATAATCATGCCTACAAATCCGTAACATATATTATGTCATATCTATTACAAATTTCTATAATCAAGTATCATAGTTATTGTAACACCCCAAACATACCCTAATTGGAATTAGCATAGTTAAATGTGGATTAAATGGTTAAATTGTGATTAATTGGAGAAAATAGTAAACAATTGTGAAATTGAGTTGTTATGATTGAAAAATCATAACTTTTTCTATAGAACTCCGATTGAGATGATCTTTATATTGAATCGAAGCTAAGAAAGTCCTCTATATTTTATTGTGACTTAGGAAAAACATCATCTGGAAACCAAGGGGCTCGAAATTTGGGTCCAAATGAAGACGGTCATGATGAGAGGTAAGAAATTACTATAGTGGTAAATAGTAATCAACTTTTCACCTAACCCCACTCACTCTTTTTTTCTCCTCTCATGCAAGAAATAACCATCTCCCTACCTCCATTTGTAGCTGCAATCTCCTCCCTCTCTCATCTTTATTTTCATGAATTTTGAGTTCCATTTTCATACCATTTTATTGATCATTTGATCTCAAAATCATAGGGCTTTTTTTTTCCTCACCGAAAGCTACAAGATGACACTAGTATGGAGCTCCAACACTCCATCAATCTTCTGATTTTTGAAACCCCAGATTCCAAGAAGAGTGGAAATCAAGTGATCTTTAAGGTGAGTTTTTTTTTATTAATATTTGGGTGATAATTGGAGTAACTTTTCTCACCTTATATCTCATTTTTGTAGCTATCATTGTGTCTCTTATTCCCATATGAATTTGTGAGCTATTGGCATGGAATTGAATGTTCAATTTTGTGGCCCTAAGGTAAGGGATTGGGGATTTGGAGTTGGTTTGATATGAATTTAAGATTGGAAGCTAAATTGAGTTGTGTTTTGGTATAGCATTGAAAACTCTGTTTTGAGATTTTCAGACCTACAGAATTGTTATGGTCATAACTCATTCAGTAACTATTGAAATGAGTTGATTCTTGATGATTTTCATAACTATACATGTTGAATTTTATTTTGTCTAGAAATGAGAATTTGCCAATTCTATTGTTAAGGATTTAAAATCTTGGATGGAAGCAAGGTGATAGATTTGGGAAAAATATTAAAGTGAGTTAGAAGTAACTCGTTTGGTTTGTATAGAAGGAAAGGTAAGACTTGCCTATGTTGTTGAATTATGATTCTAGATAGTTTGTCATGACCTAATTGATTTTATGATTGGATCAAAGGTTTAATTGCTTTGGTGAATTGAAGAAGAAGTGGATTGAAAGCTTATTGGCTAAGGTATGGGAATATCCATACTTAATTTCTTATGTTAGGCAATGTATGGGAACTCTTTGTTCAACTTTTAATTGAGCAATATGGTGTTGTAAATTAGTGAATTGAGCCTTAAGGGGCTACATTATGTGTATGAATAGGGTCAAGATGGATTGTATGGGAATTCATTCCTCCATGACAAGTCAAAGTGCTAAGTGAGTTTGGAAAATGAAGTTAGACTTTTCTTGATCCATGCCCAAATTGGGGCTATAGAGTTAGTCCATTGCCTAGGTGAGTCGACCTAGAGTGCAAAATCACTCTACACCTTCGAATTTGATTTGTTTTAAATTCTTTTTTTTCTTTTTTCATATGAAATTTTTAAAAATATATGTAGGATATATTGGAGATATAAGGTGGTGTTTTACTGTCAATTCTGGACACTGAGTGTCCGAGGAGTTCAGTGTACGGGATTGTATAGGAAATGCTACTTGTATGTGAATGCGAGACCTATGTGCTTATTGTGTTATATGCTGGATTTTAAATATGATGATTATGAATGTGAATTGTGAATGTGTTTCTGATTGAATATCCATGATAATAGGAATATGTTATGTGAATGATGATGTGAATGTATTTTATGCATGATAATGTGATT
>JAOXYD010103738.1:0-11660 GCA_028565735.1 Pinacopodium congolense
ATTAGCAAGATATTTCTCTTCCAAAAGTTGAAGGAGGATTGGGTATCACTTCAACAAGGGTAACTAGTAAGGTTAGTTTAACTAAGAGGATTTGGCAAGTTGTAACTAATAAGTAGGGTTTGTGGATGTGATGGGTTCACACCTACCACTTAAAAGAGTTTAGCTTTTTTTAGATCATAAAAGAAATCTAATACTTCTCAGACTAAGTAATTGATTCTGTATCGACGGGATAGTGTCTTTCCTCACTTTAGATGCAGAATCTGGAATGGTAAAAGGCCTTCCTTTTGATATGATAACTGATCTAATTAGGTACTTTGTATCTGTTACTAGATGTTTCTAACTTGAGATCCCATATCCCTTTTAAGGCTAGAGTTAATAGGATTATTGTGGGTAATGCCTTGAATTGCAACCCAAGTGGGTCATCCATGATTGTGTAAAACTTGCCTAATTATCTACCGAATGAATCTAAAGAGGATTCAGTTTATTGGGAGTGTCTCAACTCTGGGAAGTTTACGAATCAGTCTTATCTAGACAAGTTTAGATATAAGGCAGATAAGGTTAGGTGGAAAGGGCTAGTTTGATTCAGACAAAATCTATCTAAATTCTCCTTTATGAGTGCATTAGCCATTAAAAACCTCCTCAGCACTCTGGATCATATTAAATCTAATGTTTCTATATCAAGAATTTGCAGGCTATATGAAGAGGTGGATGAAGTTCTTAATTTGGAATTACTTTAGACAAGGATCTTAATCATCTGCTATTTTGCTGCTTATGTTCCTCTATAATTTGGAATTACTTTATGAGGTTATTCAACCTATCCTGTCCAGCTAATATCTGGATTGAGTTGGTGTGCTAGGCTACTATCTACAATATCTTGAGGAAGGAGGAGTATTTGGTAGTGAATTTGTTTCAGCTGTTGTATTGAGGTTCTTAATCATCTATTATTTTATTGCTCCTATTCCTCAATGGTTTGGAATTACTTTAGATGAGGATCATAATCATCTGCTATTTTGCTACTCTTATTCCTCTATAGTTTGGAATTACTTTCTAAGGTTGTTCGAGCTATCCTGTCTAGCTAATATCTTGACTAAGTTGGTGTGCTAGGATACTATCTTTAATTTCCTAAGGAAGGAGGAGTATTTGGTAATCAATATTAGTTTTGACTATGGCATTTATTCTCTATAGATAGAAAGGAATGATAGAATCTTTAAGGCCATTTCCTTTCTCAATTTCATTATTTTGTGAGTTAAGGAGATCATTTTAGTAAGGGAGGATGCGTTCACTACCCCTTACTAGTTATGAAAGCCTTGGAAATTTTTATCTATAAGCAATCTGATATATTGGCCATGCAAATGAATTTTTTTTATATGCTATTAGTTTTGATGATTAAAATTTAGCATTATCATCAATAATGAGAAAATCAGATAGGCACTATGTTATGGTTAGAGGGTAACGGAATAAAAGTTTAGATATACTCAGGTCAATAAAGGATTTTTGAAATTAGAGGTTGGGCTCGTGATTTACCTGTTTGGAAGAGTTGGCTAATGTAGTAGCAGGGGTCCTCTTTGCTTTTGTCGAAGGCTTCCTTTAGATCAACTGGAATTGAGTATCCTCAAATCAAAGCCTATTAGCAGCTTTGTTATATGGATAGGATCTCATAGTGAAGATGGTGACAATTACTAGTTCAGTTCTTATCGTCTCCTTAATTGTTGTCTCTGTTAAGGAGTGGTTTGTATGTAGCTGGGGCCGGTCACCGGTATCCCTCCCCCTTTTTACCTAATTTAGGATTTGGATGGATTAACATAAAGTCTGGCTTAATGTCTTTTCCTTTTTTTTTTCCTTTTGTTAGCATGTGTTCTTCTAGTTCTTTCTTTGTATTTTAACATTATTTTGATTAATGATTATTTTTACTTAAAAAAAAGTCTATGTTTTCCTGGACTTGGGAAGGTTTACATGTATTTTGATTTCTATAAAAGTATAATGAAACTTCCATTTCATGTTGTGGTATATAACATCATTGATCATATATGTTTGTGCCCAAGCCAGTTGTATCCACATTATGGGGACTTTATTGCTGATTTCAAAATGGCATGTCACTTAAGGGATGTATAGCTTACCATAGAGCTGTACCCTATTTGGTTTTAATTCTAGGCTAAAGATGGGAATTTTGATACCTTTAGGGGTTCATGTGAATGGAAAAAATACTTATTTTAGGTTTTGGATGGTGGGAGTAGGTAGAGTTTCAAATCTATGAAGGGTGAGGTGAGTCCTTACTTTTGCAATACTTATAAGGACCACTTTATGACAAAAGACCAAGGGAGGATCATTCAAGACAAGGCATTTTCCTTATCCTTGAGGGATGTGATGTTGGAGGAAGAAACTTTAATAATAGATGACATTTTAGATAAAGAAATGCATATGACGTTTTCCTTTTTTGTTCTTGAAAATTTTCCAAGTGTTTAATAACTTAATTTGACTTTTCAATGCCATAAATGTGAATATGTTAATTGAACAATTCATGGTTGATAACTTCATTAAAAAAGAAAATTTATGAATGATTCCTGAATCAGGTGTCCTTATTTCTTTAACCAAAAAAATCATAAAAACTATTATGTTGTACTTATAATTTGAACAAAAATGATTTTCTAATATTAAATTCTGGAAAAAGATAAGATTAAAACAATGGAGGACTTGAGATCTCTTATGAAATTACATGAAATAATTTTAAATGAAAACAAGATTGTTTCCATTTGTGGGATTGATTAAATATATGTAGTTGAATACTTTAGGTTATTTCTTCCTTGTAAAAAGAAAAAAAAATCGGTCCCGATACATTTGTAAATAAATCGAGTGGAAGTGAAATATAATGAACTTTGAATTGTTACTACAACTGAAGTTGTGCATTGAGCTGAAGGACCTTAAACTTGCTTCCAATGATATTTAGACTCTCTAAGTTGAATTGGCAAATAAAAAGAAGCTCTAGAATTTGGAATTGATAAAGAGTACAATAACAAGGTGGTTCGATTTGAAGGTACTAAAAGAACATGAAAGAACCTCAATCTCTAAGGAAAAGGCATTTCATAAAAAGAAAAATTTTCCAAAAAGGTTCATAATTTTTCTACAAACTTGTATGTATTGAATGCTAGACCGATATCTAAATCGATCACCACCAATAATAGAATAATCATCGACAGAATTGATAAAGTAGATAAACACTTCACTAATGTCTCCTATAGGGTTCGGAGTTTCTAATAGAAAGACTAAAGAACAATATAAGGAAAAGCATGACATGTAAAGACATGTAATTTACTTGGTGAGAGAAATAGAATTGTGCTTGAGCACTAAAACTTGAGGGAGAATTATTTACATGGACGTATCCAGCTGAACATTGCAAGGGCTAATATTTAAGGTAGTTTTCTACTATGTCATCACTCCATCTCTATGTGATGATTAGTTATAGCCAATATATATATATATATGAAGAATTCTCAATCTTCTCACAAAAGAAATTTGATCAAAATAGAAATCTATAAAAATATTATATTTAGAGTATAAAATTACAAAGTCTAACGAAGTTGAATCTTGCAAAAGCTTACACTATATAACATGTATATTTAAAAAAATATAATAAAACAATACTATTCTCTGCATTTTTATTCCATCAGTTATAATTTAGCCCAATTGATGGTAACATATTTAGTGTAAACATGCAATTTTCAATTATATGTACATGTTTTCATAAAACAATATTTAAATATATATACATATTCACTGAGAATAATTGATGTTATATAGCATTTCTAATATATGTAGTTTCTTTTGCATTGAGGGTCAATATTGGTGAGTGATTTTAATGCAAGTGTCTCCATCTTATTTGTAACCATGTTTTGACCAGAAGAACTCAATGTTGGAATTTCTTTTGGTGATTATTAAACGTTCTTATCAATATTATCCATGACAAGTATAAGGATAAAGTGTGATTCTGTGTTTTTAAAAATCAGAAACAGAAACCAAAAATAATAATGAAACCAAACATGGCCTTAGCTTTAAGAAATTTACTTTCGGCTACGAGGAGAATGATGAGGATGAAGAAAACTGTTTTGATCATAGCTACCATGTTTTTTTCCCTTTATTTATATGTTCCCTTTAATTTCTGCTTAATGTTTTCTACTTCTCTCTTTATGTTAGCTTGATCTCTCTTTCTGATGATAAACAACATTTGATCATTTCCTAGATATAGAGAAAATTGTATGGATGCGACAGATAAAAGTATTTTTCAGCCTAGATAGCTAGGTAAGCCTTGTATTTATGCTTTTAGTAAAGGAAACTGCCATGGATGAGTGTTAACGTATGAAAGTTAGAATAAAATTTGTCAATACCTTATCGCCATTTGGATAATTTAATTAAAGAACATGTCCTTATTATAAAAACATTCTTCATATCGACTCTTGAACATTTATGAGGATATATGGACTACAAAGGACTATGGATCAAGCCATGTGCAGAAACTACTTATGAACTTGTTGTATTATTAGGGGAGAATTTTTCTTGACTTTGTTGAGAAGTCGATAATTTTCTTGGCATATATTTATACTCCCTAATAAGTGTCTTATAATCTAGTCTATAAAGATAATATATATATATATATACATATACATATATATGTTAACAACAATATATTTACATATTTATGATATTTTCATTTTTTTTCTTGAATTTTTTCTTGGTCTCTAGCCACTTACTTTAACTTTTCAACACTATTTATATGAATTTGCTAAAGCTTATAAGGTCAAAATAAAGGGTGATAGTAATGATACATCCACTAAAAAGAGGAATAAAGATGTTCTCATTTATGAATTGATCATTATAAACATTTAACTCTTCTTATCTTGATTTAAGGTAAAGATACAAATATATACACACCTTTGGTGCAAAGAGATTAATGGAAATAATCAATAACTTTTTGGTTGATGCAAATATTATGGATGTTTTGGGCATGTTCAATAGTTTTGTTATGATAAATCTCAACATGTAAATTTTTTGTTAAATGACTATATTACTAACTCCTAAAGAACAAAGATTATGTGAGTATTAAAGGTTTGTTAAATTTATAAGCCTATTAAGGGTATCTCTTAGAGCATAAGAAGAGGAAATTTGCCAAGATGCATTGTTGAACCAAGGTAGAGAAGAAATTAAATGAGATTGGTGATATACAAAAAGGGAGGTACACCTTCACTTTGTTTATAGTTTGATAAATGAAATAAATGTGATTCTTGATGATTTGGTTAATGGTTGATGTTTTGAATAGCTATACAATGTCTTTGAATTTGAATGTTTCTTGATTGTTTGAAAGCTTCATAAGTGATTTGTTATAACTATATTTCATATAATTAGGAATATAAAAAATTTGTAAGATAAATGTTCTTGGTATATGCTTGATGTTGTTTAATTTATGATCTATTTTTGAATTATAAATTATGTAAAGAAGTGCATAAATACGGCTTTTAAATTTCTTGATGCCTTTGATCAATTTGAAGCAAGAAAGAAGCAAAAAGATAGCAAATTGGGAGTTGTCTAGGACCAATACGTGGGTCTGAACAAACCCCTGTAGTGGTCCCAAAGACCTCCATATTCATTTAACTACATATGACTAATATGGCAGGCTCATACCGCCTTATTGCCTTGAGTTAACCCATCGTATTGGTAGTCAGATAGCATATCTTCTCTAAATATCAAATATTGTGATTGAGGCATGTTATTAATTAATTTTCCTTATTTAAAACTGCAAGTGGAAGGCTATTGGAGCTGTAAAATAGACAAACAACACAGATACAGGTATGAATTAAGGGAATTTAGATATGAAATTGAGAGAGAAGCTCTCCCTTTTCTCTTCATTGCATTCTAAGTAGTTCATAGGCTTCAAACACTTTGTTCTCGAATTTTATATTGTTTTATAAGTTTGTGGACATTAGAGCTTGTCGTTAAAACTCATATTTGAGTAAAAAAACCATCTAAGGGGATTTTTTTAACTCAGACTATCATTTTATTTACTCCATTTTTTATATTTATCAAAGTTCTCATATTATGCTTACATTTTCAACTGTTCTTTGATTTTTCTACTAATTTGTGTCGATCGAGAGCTATGGTGAAGCGCAGATCAAGTTAAGGAGTTTGTAAACCTCCCAGGAGCTTCTCTTGGTTATTTTGTATCTCCTAAACTCAATTTTATAGCTCATAGTCTCGGATTAATCAAGGCATGTTGCTTAAGTTACATGTTTTGTATGTTTTGATCAAGATGTGTGGTTAAATCAATTTTATTGCTAAGGATTAGTTTATCTATGATTTAAGTGAGCTAAATACATGTTATATGGTCTAATTTTTGTTTATTGAAGGGTTAAAAGTACTGATTTTGAGCTAGCCACTTAAGATTAGCGTTAAAGATAATATAAGCTTGAGAAATCAACTTAGTTTATTGGAAAAATCAATAAACAACACAAATTAATCAATGAATGACCAAATTTTGATTTTTTGTAAGAGTTAGAGTTTTAATTTTAAAATCTAGAAGTCACCTTTATGAAGTTAAAGCCCATTGTCTAGATTTAAAATATAACCAAACTTTAAACGAAGTCCAATGGAGATAAAGTAAAGTCTTAACTATAATTTTGTTTTGATTCTGTGAAGGAATTATAATCAGCCCTTAAAATTGTTTCAAGCTCAATTAAATCATCAGTCCTTAAGTCCTTAGCTAATTTTAACATTTGGAAAGTTTTTGAAATTTTTAAATGAAATTAAAAATTAAATTTGAAGTGTTTAAGCCAAGTTAGACTAGTTTAGCATTTTTCAAGATTTTAATCAAATTATTTGGAATTTCCTATATAATTTTAATATAATTAACCTAGTAATTAACCGTTTTCCCTATGGAATCAACATTTAAGGTTTAAAATTCTCTACTTTATTACTTGTCTGATAGGTATACTTGCCTTATCACATTGATTTTTGAAGTAAAATTGTTAAAAGCAATCCAATTTTCATAATCATATATTCAACGCACAACAGTTATTAAGCATCATTTTTTTAACTTGTTTATGATATATTAATCCCTCTCATGTTTTAAATTTTGCATATATGAAAATTATTACTTTTATTATGGGTAAAATTTTTTATTGATTCTATAAAAGTGGAGATTTTTACAAAGTCACTTACTAAAGAAAGAAGTTTGATGAGTTTGATAAATCTTGAAATTTGCTAAATTGTCTCCATGATCTGGTTTTATGAAAAAAAATTGAAAATTTTATAATAAAATAAGATTTTGAAACTATAAAACATGTATTTGTATCACTTAAGGTATGTTAGACTTCGAACGATTCATGACATGAAATTTAGATTTTAGATAATCCATGTTGATGTCTTAAGCATGTCATTAGATTTTTGGAATAATTATTGAAATTGATAAAACTTTGATGTCTTTAAAAACAATTGATGCAGGATTATGTTTTAGTTACAGGGAGTTTAAATTTCTTAAAAAGCATAAATTTAGTTAAAATACATGATTTTCACAAGGCATGGAGACATTAATGGTATTTGAATTTTTAAAATGGGTTTTGATGCCTTGAGTGATGTTTGACATTTTCGTTACATTTGTGAATGAAGATTTTGGAATGGAGCATTATGTATAAACTTAGGGGGAGCCTAAGTGTAAAATTATGGTAGTTGATTTTTGAGATGCTTCTGATTTGACTATTGAGATGTTTATGACTTGAGATTTGCTTTTTTCAATTTAAGAAATTGAGTTTTGATAAATTCTTCCATTGTGTTTTCTAAAAGGTGGGGAGTAATACATGATATTTGAATACTTTATGATAGGGGAAATTAATATTAAATGATGCTTCTGAATTATGACTTTTGATTTGCAATTAGTATTTATCATCCCTTTCATGCTCCTCACTCCTTGAAATGTCAGTTTTAAAGTTTGGGATGTGACAAGGCATGGATTTAAGAGATTTTTAGAAGAATTTAAGGTTTTTGAATTTTTTTCTTAATATTGAATGCTGTTTATGATTATGGATTTGATGTCTAGATATAATTCCCTTTATGGACCCAATGTGTTGCTATGAAAGTTAGAATTTTTAGAAAGTGATAATGAATGATTTTAGCGGGGAGGGGGGAGTAATAGTTTTAAGTTGATTTTTAAAATTTTGATTTTTAAAAATTATGAAAATTGTTGTATAATTTTGATTAACTTAGGGAGAATTAATCAAAATTTAAAATTCTGATGCATTTATGATAAAGGATGAGTTTTTGAAACATACGTGGATTTATTTGTTTTGAAATGGCTTAGGTGCATTGGTTGTTGTATCATGATAAAGTTAAAAACGTTTGAATGATGATTATGTGGTGGTACATGAAATTGAATGATTATGAGATATTTTTGAATTTGTTATATAGTTGATTTTTCTCTTTTAGTTTTGTATAAAGGGGGAGTGTCTCTTTTGAAATCCTTTTAGATAGATCGTCTTGGTCTTATATTATTGAAATAAGATCAACATGTGGTTTTAACAAGTCTTATTTCAATAAGTTTTATGAAGATGTATCACATTTTGAGGGAGTTAATTACTTTTTGATGACTATATGACTTTGTAAAAATTTTTAAATGAGACTTCAGATTTATAAAACCCATTTTGTGTTTTTATGACATAGCATTTTGAGGTTATTATGTTGTGTTTTATTAAGTAGGCATATTTGAAAGAAAATTTTCAAATGATTTTGAAAATTTTTAAATGACATTAGGAAAAATGGTTTGGTAAAAGGGAGAAGATGTTGAAAATTTCTATATTGATATTAATGTGATATGCCTTTTTTATATAAACTTTTGATTATTACAAAAAAATGGGAGAATGTGTGTGATATTAACTTAAGGGATGGAAAATGGATACAAAATACTTGTATATTATTTGTGTTAATAAGCAAAATGGTTTTGCATGATATGTGATTTTTCATGTTTTATGTTGTTAATATCTCATGGTTTTGTCATCAATAAAATAGGGGAGATTAATGAAACAAGGATGGCTCTACCTTTGTTTTGATGATAATAAAATAGTTCTACTAATTGTTTTAGTTTGTTTGATGTGTTAAAAGGACAGATATATTTGAAGACAAGGTTGTCTTGAGATGTGTTCAAATATTAAAGAAAAGGTGCGAATTTGAAGCATACCCTAAAGCCTTAGAGTTAAACAAAGTGATTTGGAGTTGTGTAGGCAAGTTGAAGCAAATAGAGAAAAACAAAGATCAAGGTGATGGAAAGATGAACATTAGAGCTGAATTTGATAGAAGATGGAGGATCAAGTTTAATAATAGTCAATTTGATAGGTTTCTTTTTTAAGATTTAGTGTAGGTCTCTTCTTTGGTCTTACCATTATGTTGAAAGGGCTCACATCATGCACTGGGCATTCATATTTAGTAATGCCACATATAAGATGCTTAATCAAGAAGAGTTGTGTATGATTGATGTTTTTAAAGATCCTATTGATGTATTAATGAATGATTTTATGTGATTATGTGATGTGAGTATGTGTGAAGTGATGTTAGGATAAGTTGAGTGAGTAAATGTGTTATGTTATATGAGTTGATTGGGGAAGGTTTGAAATGAAGTGCATTTAAATGATATGATGAATTGAGTGAATGAAATGTATTATTTTGTATGAAAAGACGAAATTGAAATTTTGAGGATAAGTTGTTAAAGTTAAGTTATGCAACTGTGATAAATTGTGTAAAGATGTGATGTTGAACCAAGGGTGGTTCCACATTATTTTGGTAATGACAAAACAATTTCTATTACTAACGTATATGTTTTAAGTAGGTTTGACCGATAGGTTGGATTGACCAATCAAAGAGTCTTAAGGAAGAAATTGAAGAATCTTATGAAGACTCAAAACTTGAGTAAGAACTTTAGAACAAGTTTTTTTGGCTTACTTAATGTAAATTGTACTTATTTTTATTTTGGTATTCTCAAGAGGCTTTATATAACTGTTCATGCATACATGTTTTAGAATATGCATATAGGTGCATAAACAAGAGGTATTATGTGTTTTTAATATGATTGCATTAAAATAAACCTCTTGATATATGTTTAAATTGGTTAGAAAAATATGCACAAGGTATTAAAGATAAGTTAAAGACTTATTTGGTTGTTTCGTTTGATTTTTTATGTATAAATTCTCTAACACTTATTCGGTTGGTTAGTTTTGAGGTAGGTTGATCGAATAAGATAGGTCGGTCGATTGAATGATTTGTTCAGTCGACCAAATACTTGACAAGAGCCTATTAGTCAAACGAATGAATGAATCGGTGGATCGAATACAATGAGAAATGACCTATCAGTCGACCGAACTAAGAGATCGGTCAACCGAATGTTTAGAAGTTTCCAGACTCAATAAAGGATTGTAACGTTATGTAAAGGGTAAATACATTTATGATTTTTTTCCCATTGGAAAAATGGTAACATTACCATTGTCTAATGGATTTATCCCAAATTGATAGTATAAATAGAAGTTGTTGTGTTGTGTTTATGCATAGTTGAGAAAATATAGAAAATATAGTGTGGGCATACTATTTTAAGCTCTTATTTTCAAAGATTGATTACTTGAAAGTGTTTTTAGCATTTTTATGGTGTTTGCATTTTTTAGTAAGGTGATTAATTATTTTTGTGCATTCATTCAAAGCCTCTTGTGTTTATTAAGTGAAACCTAGTAAAGTATTTTTCAATTGTATCGAGTGATAATGAGATTATTCTTAAGCTTAGGGAAAAAATGAGTGAAAAGTTTTCCTTTAGCTTGTGAAAAAGGAAGGTGGATACTGAGGCCACTTCCATTTCCTCTGATATTGAGGCCACACTTACTCAACTTTATCACAAGGTGGATCATTTGACAGATCGAATCGAGGAGCACAGTGTTCTACTTCGAGAGCACATTGATAAGTGTGATTTTAAGTTATGTTTCTAGGTTGTTTTTAGGAGTTTTAAGTGTGTCTTTGTGTGTTTTTAGCTTTACTTTATTTGATATTTTGCATGTTTTGCATCTTTGGATGATCTTTGAAGTGTTTAAGTGTTTCTTTATTTTGTTTAGTGTTTTAGGGTGGATTTTGAGGTTATTTGAGGGATAGTTTGATGCACATTGTTGCTTGCTTTTGCAAGCATCAGAATTTCAGAGTGGGGTATTTTTTAGGTGAATTTGGTGGCTTACTGGGAAACGTTTAGAGCTCAGATGGCCATGAAAATTGGTGGAGAGGAAGATCAAGATGTTAAGAGTCTCCAGTTTAAATTTCAAGTCGATCGGAGGTCCAGAGAAGAAGTTATGGCCAAAAGAGTGAAGGATGTTCAGAGTTGTCAAGATTAGGTGATCCCACAAGGATTGAGTTAGTCACCACTTACTTTAGGTTTCTCTTTCTCTAAGGAAATAACTTCAAGAATTACTAAACTAGAAAATAAAATAAAATGATTTAAACTAAAGCTGACAGCCCAAATTAAACAAAGCACAGGAATTTGATATCCAAGGTTTTAAGATTAGGAGTTGCTCTATCCCTGTTTTACTTCCCTCTTACTTAATGATTCAATTATGTTTGACCCAAGATTTTCTAATGCTTAATTACCCTCTCTCAAGGTGCAA
>JAOXYD010103749.1:0-11660 GCA_028565735.1 Pinacopodium congolense
TTAGAAAATTCCCATACCTTATCAAGTTCTCTCTAACCGACAGTAATGTCTAACTTTCCAACCAAATCAGTCCAATTCAATGCTAATTATACCCTAATCAATCCCATAACATATTAAGACACATTGAAAAATTAGAGGGCGGTACACAAGAAGGAAAAAATCGTGCCTCAAAACTTACCTCCAATCAGTCTAGATTTTGTCCCAATTCAACTCCAGAAATTTTAACAACTACACCCAACTTTGAGATCAATTTCACTACCTTTAATGATAGAATTAAATTTTGGTTCCTTTATGAGAGTTGTAGATATAAGTGTCTAGTTTAATTAGAAAAAAATCACTGAATTTGGATACGTAAAACTCAACTTATGGTCAAAAAACAATGCCTACTCAAATGCCCAGATTTTTTTCAGAAACTTGACAACTCTAGAAATTTCAGTGACTACACCCAACTTCGAACTCTATTTCACTATCTTTAATGACAGAATTAAATATCAGTTCCTTCATGAGAGTTATAGATATAATTGTGTAGTTTAAGAAGAACTTAAAACCACTAAATTTTGATACTTATAACTCAACTTATGATTAAAAAAAATGACGCCTACTTAGATGCCCAGATTTTTTTCCAGCAACTTGACAACTCTAGAAATTTCAGTAACTACACCCAACTTTGAGCTCCATTTCACTACCTTTAATGATAGAATTAAATTTTAGATCCTTCATGAGAGTTGTAGATATAAGTATCTAGTTTAAATAGAACATAAAATCACTGAATTTGGATACTTACAACTTAACGTATGGTAAAAAAAACGACTCCTACTCAGATGCCCAGATTTTTTTCCAACAACTTGACAACTCTAGAAATTTCAGCGACTACACCCAACTTTGGGCTCCATTTCACTACCTTTAATGATAGAATTAAATTTTGGTTCCTTCATTAGAGTTGTAGATGTAAGTGTCTATTTTAAATATAACTTAAAATCACTGAATTTGGATACTTAAAACTCAACTTATGGTTAAAAAACCGATGCCTACTTAGATGCCCAGATTTTTTTCCAGCAACTTAACAACTCAACCCTATCAAAACATCATACAGTTTTCACCATCAATCCACAAAAAAAAATTTGTTAATTTAACAAATCAAACATCAATCACTTACCTTAAACCCTCTTGAAACCATCTTGTAAATGCAGCCTAAGGAAAACTAAATTTGAAAGTAAGAGGAGAGGATGTTAGGGTTATGGTAAGGTTAAGGGAGAGACAAAGTAAGAGTTGCTTGTTGGAGAAACATGCACACACACAAAAAATGACCCCCCTCTTATAAAACCCTACCTCCATCTTAAACTTGGCCCATTGGACTTCCCACACAAGCCTCCATACATGGACCATGCTTGCTAACATTGGTCCAACACTTAGTAGCCTATGTGTCTCCATATGTTGCTACCACATGTCAACATTTGTTTAACTACACATTTTCAAATTTTGTATGGCCATATGTCATCAATGAATTGATGAAAAAATCATTAATTCTATCTTAGGAATTTCTAATTACATGCACAAATCAAGTCTATTTTATTTTTAATCCAATAGTACATGTGAAATTCCAATTGCACTAATTTCATCCATCAGTTTTCCAATTTTAATTTTCCTATTTCAATTTCATCAATTCCAACTTAATTTAATCCCTAATTAACATGTAAAACATGTATGTACAACTAGGGTATAATTTGGGGCTTTACAAATTACTATCAAATATGTGTTAACACCTTAAATGCAGTTATAATTGACATATTTTAGGGTTATAAGGGCCTATTTTAAAGGATTACCAACAAGAGATTCAAACATTAAAGCATACAAAACAAAGAGGTATACCATGCTTTTATTGCCCGAAGATAAAGAAACACAATATGAGAACTTGAGATGATACTTCTTAACTATAATAGAAAGAAACAAAGGGTAGCTTGCTTTATATAAAATCTCCTAAATGTATATTTGATTTATGTTATGTTTTTCTAGAGCAAATGAAGTACGAGTTTCTCAATACTTATAGTCCTATTATTTTCATTAATAAGTGTTATTTTAAACTAAGATATGGTAGGCAATTATTGATAATCACTGGAAGGGATTCAAATGACAACATATATCATTTGGCTTAGACTTTTTTTTTAGTTGAGAACATAAAGAGTTAGAAATTTGTTCTTAAGTGCTTACTTGATGACATTGGTAGTAGTCACTCATAAGTGTTTATGAGAGAGAGATAAAATGAAAAAAACTTTGAAAAAACTACATATATTCATATGATACGAGGCTTGCATGAATTTTGTTAACATAACACGCTCAATTTGATCACCATTATTGTTTTAGGCATTTGTATACAAACTTGCAAAGCCATTAAAAACATTTTCTTGTCATCAAAGACCAAAAATGGAGTTATAGCTTCTAATTATACTTGACAGGGAGATGGAAGACAAATGAGTAGGCTATAGAGCATGGATAAGGAGGCATATTATAGGTTACTAAAAACCTCTCGAAAGAAGAAGGTGTTAAAATTCTTTTATTAGAGAATGCAAGTTAAAAATTTTTTTAAACAACATTGTAGAATGTTTTAATGTATGTTTGAGAAATGTAAGGGACAAACTAATTTTGAATTGCTTAAAGGTTATTAGAGGGAGAATTATGAAAGATTACATGGTAAGAAGCAAGGGATGGTGGCTACATAAAAGTGCAATATATGTCCCAATATTCAGTACAAACTGAAGAAGAACAAAAAGGAGGCTTGTAATTATTTTTTAGTTTTTACAAAGATGGGAAATTTGAAAAAATAAATATTCCAGGATTCCCATCATATGTTTTGATGATGACAAAACATCTTTATTACTAATATGTTAATTTTGATGCATTTAGAAAGATTGACTAATTCAAAATATGTAACAAAATGTGTTAGAGCCAAAGGTAGAAGAGCATTTATAAAGAAATTGGAAATGGAGCAAGCATTGAAGTATTAAAGTGAAAATCAAGTTTGATTAAGTTTAGGAATATATCTTTGTGTGTACTCTTAAATTGATCTTAATCAATGCTTAAAGGGGCATACTTTCGCATATCATACTTGTATGAGAATTTGGATTTAGGATTTGATTCAAAGCTTAAGGTTTGGTTGAGTTTGATTATGACATTTGCATATCAAGAGTTGGTATAAAATATCATATAGGTTATAAAGATTACATATGTTACATTTTGGTTTAATTGAAACACTTTGGTGTTCTAAAATCGTTTTAAGAGTAAATTAGAACTTATTTGACTTATTTTTGAAGTGAAAGAAATGTTTTAAAAATTGTCAAAATGTATTAATTGGATTACAAACCAAGACAATTTGTGTTTTTATCTTAATTTTCATGTCTTAGTGTTTAAACTAACTTAGAAAATGATTATGTTTGAATTGATTAATGATTTAAATAAATGGTTTGAAAAGATTTTTAAAAGTGTTTTATGCTGTTAAACAGAGGAGTGGTCAATCAGTGTAGAGGCCTAATTAACTAGTGTTTTGATCAACTAGTTCCTCGACCGGTTGACTAATTTTGTAATGAATAGTTTTTAGAATCATTTTAAGCATTTTCTTCATCCTAACAGCTATATTTTAGTATCCAATGACTCTATATGCCTCTAAACTCTATAAATAAGAGTCTTAAAGCATTTGTTAAGTTTCTAATGCCATTTTGAGACAGATTTAAGCTAAAAAGTGATCATACATCTAATAATTTCTTATTCTAAATTAATTTTATTATTTTGATTAATTGGTTTATGGTTTGATAAGCTCTCAGAAGGTTGATTATTGTTTTTGTGTTGTTGGAAGGTTTATAAACTGAAAGTGAAATATTGCATATTTGGTAGCTCTTAAGTTTTTATGGATTTTATCTTATTGTTTCGTGCTATAAATTCATTTTTTATGGCTCAAATCTATTTTTCTTTCATTTATTTAACTTCCAAAAGGTTTAGTGTGTTGATTTTTTTCCATTTGATATGTTAGAAATATTTATCTTTAAGTTAGAAGTGAAAATATAACTATATTTTGTGTTTTCTTTGTTTAATCTTGCTCTTAGATGCTTCTATTTTCATTTTTTTGTGTTAATTAGTTGGATTCAAGTTACTTTAGGTTTTAAGAGGCTTACTGAATTTATTTTTCATAGCTGGAAGTTTGATGCACATTGTTCTTATTGTGGTTTAATTGAAATACCATTAAAGATGTGATTAGTGCTCTATATTGGGGAATTTAATTATATTAGTTATTAATATTAATATAAGCTTTGTCAAAATAAAAGATTATTAATCGATTACTCTTGACTTGTGATAAATAAAATTTGAATTATTTGTGATTGTTGAAAAATTATGGAATTGGTTTGTGTCATGAAATACATTGAATAAGCATTAAGGCATGCATTGAGTTTTGATATTACATAAGTTGCATAAAAGCCCCTTCCTGCATGGTTTTTGATCAAGAAATTATTGAATTGCATAAGCTTAAATTAAGGTTTAGGGAACTTGAGTTTGGGGGTTGATTTGTGGAGGTATAATTATTGAATGTCAATTTGATTTATAGGGTTACTTTTTACCTATTTAAAGTAAGATTTGTAAAGGTTTCTCTTCACTCATTTAAAAAAAGATTGTGTGGGTTACTCTTCATCCTTGAAGTAAGATTTTAAGGTTACTCTTCACTTCCTTAGAGGAAAGACGATTGTAAAGGTTGCTCTTCACCTCCTTTGCAGAAAGAAGAAGTTGCAAGGCTTATTCTTCACCTTAAAAAAGATTGATATAGTTAAAAATCCAACATCAAGTGTTGGGAGTGAATTAAGGCTAAGTGGTTTGACCGAATCACTATAAATGTTCGTGTATTCTTCCTTTCTTTATCCCTTTACATTTATAGAATATTGTGTTTAATTTATAATTTATTGAACTTGATTGCTATTTGCATAAGCATTGACATATCTTATAGGTTGAATTTAGTTTAGTGATTGTATATAGTTGAAATTAAATTAGGCAGCTTAGTTTATAAAAAAAATTTTAAACACGAATTCACCCCCCTCTTAAGTGCTATAGGGCTTTTAACCATCATATTGTTAACCTCATAATAAAAGATTATACTTATAGAGAATAAGACTTAATTAGGTTCTCTGACGGCCATGCAATTTCAATAATTATTTTAGAGAGAATAGATCCAGAAGAATATGTGTAGTAAGTCACTAAGGAGGCCTATTTAAGGTGTTATTAGAAAATAATAAATCTAAATCTAAAAGAAAATTTTTGCCAAAACGTGGGGAAAACTATAGGAATATTATCAAAACTTTGATTTATAAGAAAAATATCAGGAAGTTCAAAGAAAAAAGAATAAAAAAAGATAGGGAAGGCAAGAAGGGTACTCTATCAATAAGAATTAGAGGACATGTCACTTATAAAACATGCAAAAATATCTTACACTATTTTAGAACATGTAAGATATCATTCCTTAGGTCAAATTTCACTTAAGCTACTCTTAATCTTCAATCATGGTAAGTGTTCCCATAAAATTTTCATGAATAACTTCATGTATATAAATGGTTCCTTCTTTAATATTTCATGTTAATATGGGGATGCAAATGATTCCATATTTAATATTTTATGTTAATATAGGAATAAATACATATGTCTTCCTAGGAAATTTTAGTAGCCAATCCATATGAAAAAAAATTAGAACAAGAGGAAGGCAATCAATAATCAAGTTAAAAGATCTAAGATTTTAATAAGGTTAAGAACACAAAAGGGAGTTGGATCATCCAAAAGGGCAAAAAGTATATTTGAACTAAGAACCTTTGGACTTGAAAGTAAAACACCAACTCGGATATACTAATGTTTATCATTTAAAGTTACACTATGGTTGAATACTATTTAAAGCATATGGTTGAACATTGCATAGAGCATATGGTTAATATTATATAGAATATGTGACTGTATGTTGTTTGGCCTTTATATTTATGACAATTTGATCAAACCCATGTACAATGTCTTTTGTTTAGGCAATGTCATTAACATTAGGATATAATACCTTTTTTTTTTAATGAAATATGTGATTAGAACTATGTGCAATACCACTTCTTCTTTTTTTTTGGAAACTTAATTTATTAGGTTTGAAACAATTTTTTATAAATGTAGATTTGTGTTAGGAAAATTTTTTTGTATTTATTAAATTGGGACAACTAATTATATAGAGCATACAAAATTTTCCACTATGACCAAGATATGCATAAGAAAATAACTATGTGTATAAGTTCATTTCCTTTAATTTAAGCAATAAAGTTCATACAACTAATATCTACTATAACTACTCATACAATTTATTTATAGCTAACATTTAAATCCATTAATCTTTGTTCTCTTTGCTTATCCATATATATTCCAGTGGCATCCCCAAATACGACCCAAAACAAGATCATTAATCCCCATATCTAATTAAGTTCACATTCATCTCTCTTATCTTCATTACAAACCATTAAAATTCCTTTTCGCTTAAGCCATTAATGACATTTACACTTATTGGAGTAAATTTTTCATCTTTCCATTCAAAGAAATCACAACATCCGTTTGCATAACATAAATAAAGAAAACAACCATCAGTTTATTAACAATACTCTTTTCATTAAATCAATTAAATTATACATAGAGTTTACCCCATATTTATCCCAAAAACTTCCTTCTAGGATTTGTAAAGGAGCCTCCAATCCACACTTGCAATATGCATGGACAATATATTACACACTTAAAGTTGTAGCCGTAGATGATTCTGTAAAATGATACCCATGAGTACAATATTCAACACTTACAATGTGTATAAAGACAATAAAGAATGTAAATGTATGATATCCAATTACAAACTCAAGGACTAAGGCTTTTAGTTAAGATCAACAAATATGCATTTTTACTCATTAAACATGATTAAATAAACATGTGCTTTACATGAAGAATTTTGTAGACTAAGTTTAGATACTTAGTGAAAATCCATATCAACAAAACAATTGTTGATGTTTATCCAAGGAGAAAATTAGCATGTATTAATATTACTAAAAACTACATTCTCAATAATAAATTATGATATAAACTATAATACCCATTACATGTCTTAATAAGGAAATTATATCAAACAACTTAATGTTTCAATAGAGAAATTATAATAAACAACTTGATGTGCCTTTGTTTTGAGACATTTTTTTACTAAGCTTTTTATCTTACTCTTCTTTGCATTAATAATTATGTTGTAGAATTTATGTCTTTAACAACCTTAATACATTAATCTAGTAGGTTTGTTCATTAATCCTTTAATTCCACTTGGAACCATAGGTTGTGTTAGGAATCTAAATCCAATGAGGATGCAAAAGCATACAAGAAAACTAAAAAAGAGGGATAGATGTTAGAAGAATATATATCTAATATATACTCTTACTAGCATCAAAATCACACTAAAAAATTCTAGTAAACCATAATGAATAAAATTTATATGTTATTATTAATTTAAGGATATCTTAACTTCAGATGCTTTTTCTAACTTCAAACAAACCCATTTCAATTCAAGCATGATTAACCTCTCTATTGTTTCCACCATATAAGATCTAGCATTATTCTTTAAAGGAAAGTGACTGATCAAGGTAATTTATATAAGTTTTTGTGCCATATTTTGAGATTTTTTTAACCATTATTAATGTATGAATTTACTCTACTTAAGAATTATATTATTTTTTATAAAATTAAAATTGAATTAACCAACAAAGGACAACCTTAAGGGCTATAATGTTCAGATATACTATAACACTACAACTAAGAGATATTGACTGAAAAACATGAATAATGACAAAACATTGTTATAAGAATAGCACTAACACCTTTTTTCCAATAATACAAAAGAGATATGATGTTATATATAAGGAGAGATGTAAACAAGGGCCAAGGTCTCTATACTAGGCTCCAAAAAATCCTCATACTTTATAAGGGGTTGATACTAGTAAGGTTTATGATGAGGAAACCTATGATCTAGGCTATAATGTCCCTCCTGAGTGAGTCATTATCCAACCTAGTATCTTAGAATAGTTTGGAATTCCTCTCCCTCCATACTGAGTAAATGGTGCAATCAAAAGAAATTTTTAACACATTATGATCCCCTAAAGTGAGCAAATTAAGATGTGCTGTTCAAGCCAGTATACCATTATAGTTATTTTCTAAGAAAAAATGATTATAGAGATGTTGGATATTGATTTAAATTTGGTTTAGAGAAATTGCACATAAAATTAAGTGATCTAATGATTTATTTTGAACCATTGATTGTCCTCAAGCAAATTAAATACAACAAAAAATTATATGAATTCGTTTTCAAATAAAATCAAGTGTATATAATCCATCAAACTTTGATAAAATCAAGCATCAAGCTATTACACATATTATAATTAGTTTTTATCAGCACACATAAACAAAGTCAAATGAAGACAACATTGATCAAAGGTAAGCATAAAATTAAGATAGACTGTCCTCATGATGTTCACTCATATCACTTAAGTATGTGATGGTTGGTATTTCACTCAAGACTCCCTCTAAGAGATTACACTACCACAGGCTTGCAAATTCAACCATTCTCCTCTACATATGATACATGCTATCATAGATCAAAAGGGCTTTTACATAGGGTTATAATGGGGTTTAGGTTAAGGTGAGGGAAAAAGGGTCAAAGGGTTACTTTAAGCATTCACAAAGTACTAAATAAAAAGGGATAGCCAAATACAAATTCTAAGGTACGCATATGAATACCACGGACTACATCTACTCATCACTAACTAATGCTACTACATTTGATTCTTCTTCTTTTTTCTATTTTTTCTCCTTTTTTATTTCTTTTATTTTTTTTCTTTATTTCGTTTACTTATTCTTTTACTTACAAAATACTAAAACAAGAGAAAATAATAGCAGCACATATCAACAAAACATGAGTAAAAGTACCTCTCAAATCATCTCATAATAGAATACAAAACAAAAGTCTCTAAATCATAAACATCAAATGCTTACTTAGTACTTCATTCAACATATGACAGGGTAAGGCTAATAGGTATTCGGGTTCAATGTGAGGTAATTAATTTAAAAACAAGGTTAAAGGCTCAAAGGGTTTGGAAGGGAAAAATGAAGTGGTGGATCATTTAAGCTAAGGGGTTCACAATAAAGAAGGATTTAATAATTTTCATAAAGCATGTAACTAGTAGTATTAAATAGGTTCAGAGCAAGTTCTGAAGGTAATCTACCTAGGGGAAAATCACATACAACAAAGAAAGTGAAATGACTGGAATGTAGTCATGTAAACTCAATGCCTTATAGAAGTTTATATATAAAAATCCATCATGATTTCATACATTGCCTAATCACTCCAATATCAAAATTTTGACTAAGCTTATGTAACCAACTACTTCAATCAATCAATATGATTCACTTTTTACTCAAGCAACCTAATCCAAATTCAAGCATACAACTCAATCTCATTCTAAATACTATGATAAAATTTCATGGTTTAACATTCATCACAATAGTTTAAGTGTAAAAGTGCAAAATAAATAAATAAATAAACTGCTCCCACCCTTACACTTATAATGGACATTTTCCTCAATGTCCCATATCACAAAAAACACATATACGAGAATGGAGATAGAAGTACTCCCTTGGATATGGAAAAATCTGCATGAACCTTGAAAGCATCAATCACATCTCTCCCTTTACTTTCCTACAAACACAGAAAGAAAATAAAACACTCGAATGAAAACAAACCAAAACTAAAGTAGAAAACACACAAAAACTAAATGATAAAGTTGGGATGCCTCCCAACAAGTGCTTATTTAAGATCATAAGCTTGACCTTTAGAATGGATACTTGTGCCCAACATGAAGCATAATCAAACTCCATGGGTTTCCTGAAGCAATTTCCCTCGAGATGGGCTCCCAATTAGCACGATGCCCTAAAACTTCTGGGGAGTGGAATTGTATCGTCTCGCCAGCATACTTTAGTGTCCACTCTCTCTTATGGGCATCGCCCTTCTCCTGGGATGGGATGGTTCCCTTAATGGTGTAAGCTATAAATGTGGAGGTTCTACATCCTGCACATAATTCCTCCATATTTATCACTTTAGTTTTCTCGTACATAATTCCTCTAAGCATCCACTTTGCTCCAACACTTCTCTCTCCTAGTCCTCTTGCTGCTATTGTTTGCTCTTCTTTTTTTCTTCATGCTCTTTATTCTTTAACTTGTTAAGAAAAGGACTAGAAATGTAGTTAGAAATACTACATGAAGTACTGCTAACATTAGGACTTGTTTCATCCTCCTTTATTTACAAGAACATCTCCTTTTCATCAATGAGCTCCTCTTACTCTTGTTGTTCTCCAACCTTCAGTGAAAGAGCACATATCATATCCTCATGGTCTTCCTTAAGTTGGCTAAGAATGCTTGAAGCAACTTAGGCTTTTAGTCTCGCAATCACTTCTACTAGTTGGTTCACTTGATCTTCTAAGTCCTTCAAGCCACTCCTTATTTCCTATTGGAAATGAAGAGTGCTCGTAGCCAAACTCTTTATGACCACCTGTAATGACATCACATCAGTTTGTGGTGACAATATCGGAAGTGGAGTTATGGATTGACACCATGGTTGACCTTGATAACATGGTGGCTAAGAACTGAATCCTTTTTTGTTGCTCCCATCTAAATGGCAAGGATGATCCTCCAACTCCAAATGGTAACTCGTAGTGTAAGGATCATATCATGCTTATTAGTACTCTTAGGAACAACCAATCCTTTAAAACTACTGCTCAGCCTGCAAGAAAATACATAGATCAATAGAATGGCCTGAAAAAGAAGATGAATCACATACCTTAATATCAACTGTATCTATCACTACTTGCTCAACTAACGATACAAGATGTGTTACCTGTTGTTTCAACCTTGAGATAGCAGCTAACTTAAACTCATCATCATAAGAATTAATGCAAGAAGGATAGGAATAAAAAGAATGCGAAAAATAAGCCATTACTCAAGAAAGCTATGAAACAAAAATAAATAAAGAGTAAAGATGAAAAAAGATTAACAAAAATAAAGTAAGACAACACAAGAAATAGAGAAACCACGAGCGTCAGCTCTCCAGTAATGATGCCAAAAAATTTTGAGAGCTTGTCGTAAGCTACCAAATAATAAAATACCTAATTAAACCTAACTATGTAGCTAAAGAAAATTAAGGTTAACCCCATAAGGAGACAGGGTGCACTAAAGCTATTCCTATTATTTCCTAAAAGAAAAAGGAAAATGAAATGAAAACTCTTGGATGCAAAGAACTTAAACTAAACACTAAAGACAACTAACGAATATAGGATGAAAAGACAAGAAACAACTAATATTGACTAAAAATTGGGTTGAAGATATTTTCCAAATTTATGAATTACAATCGATCATCAAATATATGTAAATTGTATTATGCCTAAGATGCTAGCCTATAGATACAAGCAATCTCTTATGTCATATGTTCCTCCTAATTTAAATAGGTCATATATGATAGAAAACTTACCCCTAATCAAACGATAACCTAAAATAAGCTCTTTAAACTTAATGGCGCGACAGAATTATCACAC
>JAOXYD010103760.1:0-11660 GCA_028565735.1 Pinacopodium congolense
GCTAACAAATTCAACTAATTTATTGATACTTTCAGGAATCATTGTAAACTATCATGTATCACACACATAACCCTAGATTTTGGATTAGGAAGTTACCTATAGGGTAATTAAACCTAGAAGCACCTCTAGTTATTGATATGTAACCTAAGCCCCAAACTAACCTAGACCTAAAAGCAGGAATTGAAGGCAAGTTCAACTCTATTCTCACAATTTTCATCCCTCCATCCTTATAATATTTCCAAACCCCTAAAAAAACTAGCCACAAGTGATTATAATGATCCACAAAAGCATTAAATAAATGAAATCCATATCTAAATTAAGAAAATCAAATATGGAAAATTAACAATAATAAAAAAACCATAATTTAATACTTTACCTAATTCAAACATAAGTTATCCATACTATAAACTAACAAAATCATAACCAATCCATAATTCTCAAACTAATTACCTAAAAAACAGAAATTACACCACATTAAGAACAAAACCAAGATAAATTTAAAGTAGTGCATAATTTGAAATTATGAAAAGACTTATCTCTAAATCTAAACAAAGTATTAAAAAATAAAATAGAAAAAGCAAATAATCCAATTAATGACTAAAACTAATAGAAATTATAACAATTGAAATTCATTTCGAAACTAGAAATCAAAGCTACCAATTTAATTAAAGTCAACATTCATACATTGTTCTTGAAATATCAAACTCAAAACCCTTGAAAAACTTCATCCAAATATCTAAGAATAACTAAATTCAAAAAAATATCTAAAAACATCGCAAAAACTATTATTAAGAAGACAAACAAACTAGAAACATCAATGTAATAGATTAACAACACAGAAAAATCAAATTCTAACACAAAAGCCTAAAAGAATGACAAAAAATGACAAAGAACAAAGGGAACTCAAGAGAGATATGTTTATGTTCTATATTCTCTTCCTATCTGCCAACCCTCCCTTTTATTTTCCTCTTTTATACACTTTGTTATTAGGGTCAGACGACTATGTGAAAATATAGATTTCCCCTTGTTTTTTTTTTACTAACAGACCCCAATACAGTTATCTAGGAACTTGCCGTATTGATCTTGGAATCAAAAGAATACGGTGGTCTGCTGGAGTCTTTAACCTACCGTATATAGACTTCTAGCCCGTTGTATATAGACCTCTACCCACCATATATGGCTCTAGACAACAGACTTCCAATCAGTTTTTGATCTAAATCCCTCCAAAACTTGCAATCTTGATTAATAACTTGTGCTAATAGTTTGAACCTATAAATCATCAGAATTTAATAGAATTTAAGTGACCTTGCATCACAAATGGGAATGAATTCACATGAAATAGCATATGAAAAATTGACCAAATTCATTTCCATCAAGATTCAATCTCCTCCTTCTATCTTGTTCAAATCCTTATTAAGATGGAATGGAATTCATCTTTAGGGTCTTGGTGGTGGCTATGGTGTTTTAAGGAACAAAAGACAATGAGAAAAAGACCTAAAAATGCATAAATATATAAGGGAGCCAAACCAGAACGTGCCTTGACTCATAGCCATGAGCTAAGACGTGAAAATTTCTATTAAAATATCATATTTTGGCTCATAACCGTGAGCCAAATGTGAGTCTCCCTAGCTTTTCCATATTTTAAAATTTTTTATTCTTCTTGATATTTTTTCCATGCACTTTTCGTTGCTCGCCATTGATCTTGAAATTTGGTATGAAACTTAATAACTTAATGTTCTTACTCCCTAAATTGATTCCAAGACCATTCCAACTCTAAAAGTGCATCCAATTGCTTACCAAAGTCTTATAAAAAATATAAAAAATTTGAAAAAAAATATAAGCAACATTTTTTTCATCCATCAACCAAATATGCACCTAAATCACATAGAATTTAACCTCAAACTTAAGATTATGATCAAGAAAATATGCCTAAAATATTTATAATTGTTGTGCTATTAAAAACTCCAACACTTTAGCTATTGCTTCTCCTCAAGTAACGGCTTAAACATCCACTTCAAACAATCTTGTTCAAAAGTTGAAAGTTAATTGAATAAAAATAAATACCAGTAAATGTAATTGATTTAGCTCATACTTAATAACGATATTATTACAAAAACATTGAAATCACATACAAAACACAATATTAATAAAGAGTAACCCTTATGTGTAATATCAAGTATCCAAGTTATTTCATATAGATTTAATACAAATCTAGTCAAGGATGTTAACAACAAAGAAAAAAAAAATCATAATAGAATAACATTTAGAGCAATTGATTAAAGGTCATCCAGTCTTTTGATGTAAAGGAAAACATCTTTTCATAAATGGCCTCTAGTTACTCAATTAGGATAATATTTTATCTTTCTTAAGATTTCATCAAGTTTTTTTATGTGAAGGTGAACATTTTTTCATGAACAACCCCATTTACTTGACCAGATCACTCTATTAATTGGCTACTAGTGCCAGTCATAACTCTAACCTTTTTATCAGTATGAAGCCAATGGAGTGCAAATATGTTCACTTATTCAAACACCATATACAAGTTTTTTAAACATATTATTAAGCATCCTATTCCTAAATTAATATGACAAACTATATAAAATGTCCTTAGACATTTAATATTGTACATAGGGGTCACTAAATATATGCAAATCATTTAAAATAAAAATTAAAAAATTGGGGGTTAGAAATCGATCAAGAGTTAATCAATGAATATTAAATCAAAAACATCAATTGTATTAAAATACTATAATTAACAAAAAAATAATTATAAAAGTCATTCTAAAGATGAATAGTTAAGTTATGTCCCTTGGGTTCACAACAAATCAAGTGTGTATGGTAATTAATAAAACATACTAATCTTTTGTATTTATACACAATGAACGCTTTTGTAATAGGAAAAACAACTAATGCTTTTCATAAAAGGAAAAGCTATTTTTTTCTTGCAAAAAGACAACCATACAAGTTCTCCATTTGGCTACTCCTTGTTATGGAACTTTAGGGGAGGAGCTACCATGTATGACCAAGATATATGATAGTTTTCCAAGTCCAAAGATAGTATCTCCCACCACTTGCCACCAAACTCGTTTTAATAGGCCTTAACTAGATAATTCTCCAATGCTCGTAAGGTGATGAGTGTTTGAGGAAGGAGGAATGAGATTTGCTATCTCTATAGAATTAGTCAAGGAAGGGTGAAGCATGAAAACAATTTGGGATGGGAAAGTTAAAAAAAGAAAGAGGGAAGGATAAATTTTTTAATTTTGAAATTTGTTACTAAAAATGAAGTTGGGTGAGAAAGTGGACAAGAAGATGCTATAAAATGAAATAGCCAAATGGATGAGGATGATAGGAAGAAACTAAAGAATTCTAAAAGTAACTAGAAGTGGAAGAAGGCTTTAATGAATGAACGATTGAAGAAAACCTATTTTTTGGATTTTGAGAACTAAGAATCGTCTAGAGAGAGGTGGGGCCATCTTTGTCTTCTTCATGGAATTTCACAAATTTTATTAATAAAAATGTTTTTTGATTTTCGATAACATCCTCTTGTTTATATTTTATTTATAAAAATTCATTATTAATTATTATACAAAGTTATATCAAATTAGTATGTATACTAATTTATGAAAATAAAATTTAATTATATAATATCTTTTTAAAATACTTTTATAATTTATATTTAACATGAAAAGAGATTAATTCAATGTTAAATAAATTCAATTTGTTAATGAGGTTGAAAATTTAGATCTTATAAATGTAATTATTTTAATAGTTATTATTAAACTATTATAAAAATCCTAATTAAATTAAGAAAATTAACATTTTACATAGTAAATTTAGGTGTAAATTTTAAGTTAAAATAAAACAAATAAGTTTAAAAAATAACAAATTAAAATTTAAAAATCTTACTTTTATTTTTATTTAATAATATGAATATTTAATAAGTTATAAATATATTACTTTAAACTTATTATCAATCTCCTATAGTCCATTTAATGACTTTATCTTAAGTTATCAGTTTAAGATAATCATTAAGCACTCAAATAAACAAATGTTTGCTCATAAATCATTCATAAGACATCAATTAGCTCATTTTACAGCCTAACCTTAACTAAAAATCAAATTAGAATATGGAACATACAACACTTTGACTTATTAAAAATAGTAACAGTATATCACAAAATTAAGAGTTTATATGTCACCAAATCATATCCACAAATGGTGATCTATCTCTAAATCATATGTATGAACTATTGGAATCCACAAACAAACATGGAAACTCCAATTACAAAAGAGTGAAATGAAAAATTAACTAAATCATACTTAAAACTAATATGATATTGAAAAACTAAGAAGAGAAAGTGTTTAACTGCATAAATCTGATTGCCCTGGATGTCTAAAGGTGCCTCTGTTTATATAGGAGAAGCTATTGTAAGTAAGATGAAGAAGCTAACCATAAATGTAAAAATTCTTGCAGGAAAGCGCATCCATTGCCTTTAATGAAAATATTTATTTCCAAAGTGTTGGTAATAAATGGTGGTTGTTTGGAGATCAATGGTGATTCCTTCAAACCATTGTTATTGCCTTGTAAATGCCACACTTTTTCACCTTTGTATACAATTCTCCATTTTTTACGTTAATCTATAAATTTAAAATTATCAAAAATAAATTGGATATTTAAGCACTAAAATAGGGTTAAATGCCAAAAACACTATCTCCTACACATAAGTGCTTGCTTGATCATTCATTTTCACATTAACGTATAATCATAACAAACATGTCATATTCATTCAAGCATAATCATTGAAGGCTTTTCATATATCATTCGAATATCAAACAAATCATCAAGATGTTATATGATTAATTAAGCATGTTAATTAAAAATAAAATTTAAATGACTTCATGCTTCTTCAAATTTCAACAGAAATTAATTTCTAAATATAAAACAAGTATACAAAAAGTAAAATGCATTAACTTTATAAAAAATCACATCCTTTATTCATAAAATATAAAAACACAAAAGTGAGTTTTAAAAGCTTAGCTGAGAAATGTAGTCTTTTCACAAGGAGCTGAACACTTTGTCATGAATATCTCCAGTTACTTAACTAAACTACATTAAATGAATTTTCTACTAGCACCAATCAATAACATCATTCTTTTTATTGGTAGAAGTCAACGGAGTGAATTAATTTACTCACTAAAAAAAATTGTAACATTTTGTTTTTTGTCTTTTGTATTATTTATTTTTTCTTTAGTTTTAACATATATAAGATGATAAAAATGTTTAAAAGAAGTTACTATTTACTTAAGAATATGCATTTTATATAAAGAAGAGCATAATGATTAACAGGCATTCATTATCTAAAAATGATGAAGAAATCAAATTCATTTGTTAATTAACATAATTAATGAATAATATAACATTTTATAAAATAAAAATAATCAAAATCAAAAATAAAAATTTCAATGATAAGCAAAAATTTGAAAAAATTTCCATAAATTATATGCTATAAAGAAAACAAATTGATGAAATGATAAGTTACAAATGCAAGTGTGATAAATCCCTCCCTCACACTTAAATTGAAAATTCTCCTCAATGTTTATAAATAAAAAATAAACCATAAAATGTGAGAAAAAGGAAAGGAATACTGTCGTTGGTTGTCTGTTAAGATCAATTTAACAAAGTTAATTACCAAATTAAGTAATTAAAACACATTTCTATTTTAACAATTTTAAACCAACGCTACGACAAGTATACCGATAATAAGCAATACAGTGAAATTATCATTCCTACAAGGATTCCAAATTGAAATTACTAAGTAAATTAGGTTCCAATAATCTAAAGAAGCCAAATCAAATGAAATTACTAATCAAGATTGTCATATTACCTAAAAAATTTCATGTTATGCAAAGATGCTTAAATTTGGGTTTAGGGATTATCTAATGGATTAATTAGTTAAGGAATTGGCTTTTGATGATCTAAATGGATTAATTAAGGATTGAAAGGTTTGTTTTAGGGTCATTTCTCTAAATCAAAGCAATGTTATGGTTAAAATAATTCTTTTTCTCTAATTACCTAAATTGAACTTTAGTCATTCATCAATTTTAAGTATTAGGCTTAAATTTTAAGAGGCATAACTTAAAAATTCCAATTTTTAGATTATAAGTTTCAAGATAAATCAAGATTGTTCATTCAATGATTTAAATTATGCTACTTAATGAAATTTCCAAAAAATTAGGTAGATTTCTCATATTTTAAGTTGTTTCTTAACTTTGTTCTAAGTGATCAAATTAGAATAAGCATTAAGTTCATCATTTAAATAGAAGATAGCCCTCAATCTTGCATGGAATAATGTTCTAAACATATTTAGATCATTTGCTTTCCATTCTCTATCAACAAATTATATCAATCACTCATTTGATTCAAGAAACAAAGAATACTTATCACATTCTCAAATAAATAAGAATAAGAAGTGAATTTCTTAATAAAAACAAGTATAGAATGCACCACAAATGACTACAAATATGTTTACATCTAAATCACATGTCTAAGCTCTTACAATCCTTAAATATAAGCTTAAATTTGCAAAAAAAAGATTAAAAAAAAGGATGATCACAAGGAATAAACCCTAGAACTAGAGAGGATTAGAAATTTTTTTGTAAATTCATATATTTTTTTATTATTCTCCCTTTGATTTTGGCTTCTGAACCTCAATAATTATATTTGCAGCAAGTTAGAGGCAAGTTGCAAAAGTTGTAGACAATAAAGGGAGAAGATCCAACTAGAAATATCGCAATAGGTACCTAAATGACGCTTGAGAGGGACCCAAATGATGCCATTTTAGTACCTGCATTTAACCCCCTAGAATAGACTTAACCATGAGTCTTGATGAGTTAAACTATGGCCTACTCATACTCACCATTTTAGTCTTGTTTTTGCTCTAATCTTCATATTTTTCTTCATTTTAACTTTAATTAGGGTGTAATATCCAAATTCAACAATTCAAAACATAAATTAAATAATTAAGCATCAAAATAGGGGTGAATTAACATCAAAACATTATGAAAATCAATATAAAATAAACCCTATCAATTCTCACACAATTATGCATTTGCTTGCCCTCAAATAAATCAATCAATCATAAATTTCAAAATAACAAATAATCATGGGAAAAATGGTTTCAAATGATCAAACAATGTCATTGAAAAGGTTTCCTTAATCCTTCAATTAATATAACCAATTCAGAGGTTATAAAATTGATTAATCTAATCAAATCACAAATTAAATTAAATTAAATCATTTCATACTCTTTTAAATTCAAAATAAGTCACAAAGTTCATTTCAAAACATAAAATGAATTTAAACCAAGCAAAGAGTATCATCATTTAAAACAAATTCTAATCCTTAATCAATTAAGTACCAAAATATAAACAATAATGTGAGCTTGGCTTAGTTGAGAGGTCATTTAATCTTTTTATACAAATATGAATATTTTGTCGTGAACATCTCCAATTATTCAATAAAATGACCTCACATTAACTGGCTACTGATACCACTGATTAACTTTGACCAATTGGTTCAAAGCCAATGGAGTGAATGAAAATTTGTTCACTTTTTAAAATTTTCAACACTTTTCCTTTTACTTTTATTTTTCTTATCATTTTTCAATTTTACAAAATTTTTTAAATTAATTTTAAATAGGATGATGAAAATGTTCTAAAAAATGGAATATCTTGATGATCATAAGGTATTTGTTAACCAAAACATGAAACAATTTAAAATCAATTGATTATTAATTGTCATAATAAAAAACATAAAATCTCAATTTGTTAAAAGAATCTAATTCAAAAGGAAAAATATTCAATGATTTCGAAACTTTGTTTCACAAATTATAGATTATCTTCAAAAAGATGGTAAAATGAAATGCTATAGGACAAGTAAATCAAGTTTGAAATCATAGAATCCTTTCCCCACACTTAAAGTTGAACATTGTCTCCAATGTTCATAAAATTAGAAAGAAAACTTATTATGGGAGATAAAGAATAGAAAGCACTAGATAATATTGATATATCACTTTTTGACCCATTGAAGTTAAGTTGGAAAAATGATCATTGGGTTTCATGATCATAAGATTTCAGCATCCTAGAAAGCATAAATAAAATATAAAAATACAAGTGCAACATAAAAAAAAGAATAAAACAAAAGGGAGTACACAAAAGGGAGTGTACACATGCAAAGCCAAAATCTTAGAAAGTCATAACCAAAAGGAATACATAAAAAAGGAAGTATCTAGGGAAAGAAAAGCACGAAAGGCCCTATCCATAAATAGTAAATAGAAAAAGTATAACTCTAACACATTCTAACTAGATGGTGGAAGATGAGCTCGAACATAGTCTTAAAGAGCACCTAGTTGACTTTAAGTTACATTAACATGCTCTCGAACATCAGTAACCTGAGTCTGGATAGTAGTCAAAGTAGACTCAACCTTAAACATATACTACTTTGGGTGAAGAAACATGGTGGTGTGGTCATCTGAAGAGGATGGAGGAACAAATGTGGGAGCATCAGTTGCAAGTAGAGGATGGAGGCACATCCTTATTTTGAGAGCTCTTCAATGTGCTCTACCCCATGAAGATATCTAAAAAACAAAGTTACAGCACTCGCCACCTACGCGTGCATATTGGCAAAGTTTGAGAGTAGTGTACCTAAAAATCGAAAAAGGTTAAGGTTGCACTACAACTTGGCCCTCAAATGATACACCAGCCTCCTAAAAAACCATCGTTAAAAGGGCAGGGAAATAAAAGTTCTTATGAGCATATTGGTAGAAAACCACTTTCTTGTTGTTGTTTAGAATGAAACTAGATATAGGTAGGGCCTCGATAGTTGCTAACCTATGAAGTATCTTATGTAAAATATAGGTATCTATATACATAGTTTCATTTAACCCACTCACTCAAGGGGGTCATATTGGAACTCAATAAAACTACATCTATCCTTTTTTGAATTGAAAGTTGATAGGTTGGATAATTGCTCTTACAATGTGGCTTGATCAAATTTAAATTAGAATGAAATACATCAAATAAGAAGGTATGAACAGGTTCCACCCTATCATCTTAAATCTGATCCATCCTATGATCATAAACATCTCCTACATTTGATACACCTAAAAGCTAAGATACTAAAGCACTAGTGATTAAAAGATGTCTACCTTGTACCAAGGATCTAATTTTAAGGAGGTCATTACTTTCCTTTTTCTTGATGTTAACATAGAATTCTTGGATAAAAATTGGATAATAAGGGCTAAAAATGACTAAAAATAGATCCCATGCCAAGGCTCACAAGGTTTTTGATACATTGAAATTTTCATCTAGTGTAAGTTTTAAGGATCTCTTGGTGATGAATTGATTCAGAAGATGGCTAAATTAGTCCACAATCTTACAACCCGAGAAGTGAGAATCATCAAACGCTCTTTCTTGAGCTTGAAGCACCTTATAATTATTTAGTAGACATTTTGAGATAAAACTATTCACAAAATACACATATTATAGGCTAAAAATGGTTTAGAAAATCAGAAAATAGCCACTAGCCTTCATTAGAATATTATAAGGCTCTTCAAAATATTCCTAATTTTTGAACGTAAACATTAAGGTGCAAAAGTGGTACCTAAAGATAGATAAAGAAAAGGAGTTTAATGATACCAAATTGTTAAAAAAAAACTCTAAAATGCACGAAAAATGAAAAAATTACAAAAGGGGTGGCATAAACTGTACATAAAGCATTTTAGTGGATTTTTCTTCAATTTAAGTCTTTATGACACTTGAAGGTAAATTTTGATAAAGCACTAAAAATGCCACAAAAGAGACCTAAAATGGAATGTTTGGTGGAGAAATGAGGTTGGAATGGATGGATTTATGGTTTATAGAGGTTTGGTGTCATAAAGGAAGAGGAGAGGAAGAAGATGATGAATAAGGTTGAAACTGCATCATAATTTTCTTAACAGGGGACATAAATATTGTTATCTAGGTAGTTAAATGGTGTCGTTTAAGTACCATCATTTAGCTTCCCAAACATACTTAAATGTTAGCTTAGTGCAAGTTTTCCTTGTTGTACAACCCCTATCATTAGACTCATACATAATCCTCCTAAACAGACATTTTTGGCTCACAATCTCATATAATGAACTCCAATTTAGTTCTAATTAAGGCTTAGATGATTATATATTCAATTTCCTCAAGGATAGGCTTCAAAAACAAAAAAAACTAAAGAAATTAATTCTAAGAGAAATGAAATTATAAAGAAAACTAAACTAAAACTAAGGAAGCTAACTTAAAGACTAATAAAAAACTTAGATAAAACACTTTAAAAACAACCAAAATAACCTAGAAAAAACCTAAAGAGAAGGTAAATTAAACTAAAAAAACATATTAAATAACTTAAGAAAAAATAAACTAGCGAAAGGACTTAATAAAAACAAAAGCAATGAAAATAAAAATAACTCAAGGTGGAAAACTTAATTTAAAACACACTAAAATAAATCTAAATAAGCATACTAAAAAAACTAATCTTAAAACTTAACAAGCTAAAAAAAAGAAACTAACAAAAGAAGAACTAAGCAAACAAGTAAAAACAAAGGGATCACACACAAATACTTAAATAATTATGAGATTTAACATAATCTAGTGAAGGTTAGAAAGTAAGAAAATTTTAATGGGTTCTTTGATCGTATTGAGTAAATATAACTTGGATCTTCATCAGTTTACTTTATAAGTATATAGACTATTAGAAACCTTAATGGTATCCTAAGGATAGACATTAACCACATTGTAAGGAACAATCAAATAAGATAATAATTTTCCAAGAAAAAGTTCTAATCATGAAATATAAACTAAAATTTTATCACCAATCCTCAATGCGCGAGAAATGATATTCTTGTCATGCCATTTCTTGGTTCTTTCTTTAAAAAGCTTAGAATTATCATAGGCATCAAGGAAAAATTCCTCTAACTCATTTAATTTTAATAGTCTTTTCTTACCAATTTTTCTTGAATCAAAATTTAAAAAATTTATCGCTCAGAAGGCCTTGTGCTCAAGCTCAACTAGTAAATAATAAGACTTGACATAAATCAAGCAATAAAGGAACATTCTAATGGGCATCTTATATGCAGTGCGATATGCCTAGATGCATCATCCAATCTTGAAGACCGATATTTCTAAAATTTTTTACACTTCTTAATTGGAAATTTTCACTTGAACACTAGTCTATGGATGATAAGGCATGATAATCGTATAAGTTACACTATATTTAAAGAAGACAGGATCAAATTGCTTATTGTAAAATTTTGAACCTCGATCAGTAATAATTGCTCTTTGTTTACTAGTTTTAACTACACTATAAGTATACAGATCGCAACTTATAGTATAATTGATATCTATCCCATAAGGATTGAATCTAGAAACTTAATGACTTGAATTCACTTTGTTTAAGGAAAATAAGATGGTAGGAACTTGAAATTAAATTTAAACTAATGAAACTTGAATGTAAATAATCATAGAAGAAAGCTAAACAAAGAAGATACTCAATAGTGCAGACTTAGGGGTTATTCTATCCTTATTTACCCTCCTTTATCTTATCGATTTAATTGTGTTTGACCCAAGATATCCTA
>JAOXYD010103771.1:0-11660 GCA_028565735.1 Pinacopodium congolense
TTTAGAAGTTACAAAACATGTTTAGAAAGCTTCTGGACAAGTCTTGAACTTCTTAACTTGATCTGGACATCAACACAACTTTGAAATCCATAAGATCTTGAAAACAAATAAAAGAACATTCAAGAATATAAATATAAGAACAAGAACTTTGATTAATCCAAAAAATAAGAGAAAATAAAAAAATAATCTAAGTTAGGAAACCCCCTATGATAGTTTAGAAAGTCAGATACATGTCTTAACTTCAATATCCAATAAACAAAAAATCAAAATATGTAATATAACTCTAATTACAAGTCTTTGAAGCTTAAAACATTTAAGAAAATCTAAGAGAGAAGCAAGAGCTTCTCTATCTGAGGTTAGATATGAAATCTCTACTCTAATTATATGTTTCTTGTGTTTTTTCTTGTGTTATGTAGACACTCTAGAATCCCACATATGCTAGCTGACAAAGGGGATAGGTTGAAGACATGTTACAGTCGTAATTGTGAAGATATGGAGTTGATATTATTGACTAATTCTATAACGATGGGCTACACCGATGTGTAATGACAGGCTACAAGGTGCCATTGATGGTTAAATTCTATCTCCTTAAACAACACCTTGATCATCCTTCAATATGACCCTATAAGGGTGCCGTTGATGTACTAATTTAAGGTGAATTCTTCTCCTTTTTTCTCCAATCTTCATCATCAAGCTCCATGCTATAAATTAAACATAATAAGACATAATTTAACAATTAAGTACTGAATTAGGGGTCATAATTCAACAAATTAACCATTAAAACTCTCTCAATTTGAACCCTAACACCCAATGTAAAGAAAGAACTAAATAAAAGAAATCTAAACGAAAGTCTTAATTACAAACAAGAAAGAAAATCCTTACACTTCCTCCATGAAATGTGTCTCTCTTAATCTTCTATGCTTTTATACTTTTATAGGCTCTTGGGGTGGCTACTAGGGTTTGGAGATATCTCTTTGTGATTTTCACACTTGTTCCTTTAAAAACAAGCAAAAAAGATGTGTAAACAATGCACCCAATAGTGGTAGAGAAGGGGATTAACTACACTATTTAAAAACCAACATTATTCTATAATTTTCAGGTTTCAATGGCGATGCACAAAAACATCAATGACACCATTAATAATTAGGTTAAATTGTCGCTAATCTCCTGGATTTACACCCTTTTACTCCTATTCATTCCATTTTCAATATATAAGCTCTAAAACTATCATAAACTTGAAATTTTACAAAAAGAACTCATAAATAACATGAATGTATGCACTTGATGGGTAAAAATATTAATTTTATGCTTTAAATCTCATATAAATTATCTATTAACAACACCCTTAGACTTAAACTATTACTTATTCTAAAACAATTACTTAGACACTTCTTTATAATAATTTTAAAAGTAGATAAAAGCTAATTGGGATATTAAAATACAAATCATTGTAATTAACATTGCCAGTATCTCTTAAATCTATCATAACTAAAACACGAATCAATGAACATGCAATTACAAAATTAGTTATAACAACCCCTCATACACAATATCAAATATCCAATAAATCTTATCCATATTTTCATACAAACTTATTCAAAGGTATTTATTTTTCTTTTTCCTTTCCTTTTTTTCTTTTTTAAAATACATTTTGGAGCATTAAAGGCTTGGTTGAGAAGTCACTTAGTCTTTTGACGCAAAAAGTGAATACCTTGTCATGAATACCTTTGGTTACTCAACTAAATCTCCTCACATCAATTAACTATTAGTACCACTTTTTAACTTCTAATTTTTTATTGGTACGAAAGTAGTAGATTGAATTTAACTATGCTTACTTATTCATATTTTTTAAAATTTAAAAAGAAACAATTTTATTTAAATAAATACTCCATTCCAAACTTGTATAAAAATCCCTATAAAATGTCCTTAAAGACCTAATATTGCATATATGGGTCACGAAACACATACAATCGCACAACTATAAAATGAAAAGTTATTATTTAACATTAACCATATTAACTACATCAGTTACATTAAAGTCAATCAAATAACAATCAATTAATTTTCAAAGTTATTATAAGAAAAATATCTAAAATGATCACTTTCAAACTCACAATAATTCAAGTGGAGATAAATATCTATTCCCTTTCCCCTTGATTCATCCACACTTAAATTGAACATTATTCTTAATGTTCATATAACATAAATAATCAATAAAGAGAAAGAGAAGGAAACATGAAACTCCCCTGAATTTGTGTGTTATTGCCTTTCTAACCATTCATGCTAACAGATCATCCCATGAAAGAGAGGTAAATTCTTCATCACAACCAAAATGTAAATTGAATTTAAATAAAAGAAAATAAAACCTACTACCCTATCGAAAGGCAAATACTTAAATTTAAATAGATAGGTTGCTTCCCACCAAGCACTTCTTAACGTCTTTTAGTAGAATTTAACGTTAGGGAATAATAATTCTCTTATTTAGTCCATATCTTTAGTTGAGTTCTCCATGTTTAAGATGACTTACCAATAAAATATGAGCTTTTACTCCTACCACCAAAGCGTTCTGCATACCTCCACTTACTTTTGTAAGGTGTCTTGGTAAAAGGTTTTGATACCATAACTCTTATTGGTAATTAAAAATGTGATGCCAAAAATTCAATGGACATAGGTACCTACTGATCTATAGTGAAGTTCACAACATCAATAACTTTTTCCTCCTACTTGATTAGCTCGTTAATCAAATCCTCACGACTTGTAATTAAAAATTTCTCATCTTGCTCATTTGGTTTTACTTCTATAATGTTGGGCATATTGACTTGCTCCTGTTCTGTGTTTGATCTAACCATTTTCCTTATTTAGGTCACCAAATTGTTATTGGATGTTGTATTGCTTTCGAGGTGAGCTTTCATAGCTTTATGACTGGCCTTATTCGCAGGTACAAATTTAGCAATCAGCTTTTCTAATCTCAACTTCTCTTTTGATCTTACTGATTATCTAATTTGTGATGCTAAGCTATAGATAAAGGCCTTTACACCTTTGATTCAAGCTTTTAATATGGCTATAGCCTTCATCAATAACTCTCTTAACCTCGATTTTGCTTCTTATTGTTGATAATAATCTTGTGAAAGTGGTCAAAAGTAAACTTAATTAGTCCATTAATGACGTAGATGATGTTCCAATTACATTCATAGGTATCGCTCCCATGGTCCTTGTAAGTCATCCACTCAACTCCTCCTAAATCAATCGAGGATACATAGCTATTGTATCACTGGTAGTCTAGGTAATCTTGCATATCCATATCGGCGACTACTTGTCATCACAAGAAGAAAATCATATGTATAACCTGAAACTCCAATAAGACGAAATAAAATAGAATAATAAGAAAAATATTCAAAATAAATTCTAGAATAATCAACACTAATATTCATAGTAATAACAAGCTACATTCCACATTAACGGTGCTAAAAGCTTGTTGCTATCTAACTATACTTTAATTTTAATCCATTTAATCTTAGACTAACTAGTGGAAAACACACCCTATCAACGAGTAGTATAAAACGATGAATAACCAAGTATCATCTCCTTAGGAATATGAACATAATTAAAGGGAATAATTAAATAAAAATAAAGAACATTCAATCTAAACATGAGCTAGTGAATTAAGAGTCTAACAAATGATAAACAAACTAAGGATTCATATTTTAATAGGTTAATCAAACAAGGAAATAAGTTGTTTGATAACTTTAGGGCATTCTTCACTAAAACAAGATACAAACAATGATCATGGAAATACCTTTTCTCTTTTAAACACAATTTATCTATTTGATCAATAATCAATTTGGAATAAAGGGCATTAATCTCAAGAAGCTTAAACCTAAGTTTGTTAGTTCTAAGAACCCTCATAAAAGACTTTAGAGCTTAATCAACACCTAAATTCAATCATGTTACTTGATTAGTCTTCTAATAATTACAAACCAATGGTCATATGTCCTTTAATCATCTAAAAATCTAACATAGGCAACCAAACCAAGTAAGATCGAATTAAACACTTTAAATAAACAAAAACCTTCCAATCATACAAAACCAATTTAATCCCAACACTAAGTAAAGCAATTTTAGCACACATATTTAATAATGGAAATAAGAATATAATAATAATAAAACATATATGTATTGAGGAAAAACAAAGAGTCAATATAAAATAAAAATAAAATTGAAGGAATACAATTGAAATTTATTTATTTTGATAAAATCCCACTCTTCAATCCACTTTTAATGCCTCTGAGGGCTATAATTTACCGATTCAATGTAAAGAAAGAACAAAAGAAAAGAAATGTAAACCTAAACCCTAACTATAAACAAGAATAAAAACCCCAACACTTCCTCCATCTCATATGTCTCTCTTAATCTTCTATGTTTTTATCCTTTTATATTCTCTCGGGGGTAACTACTAGGGTTTTAAGACACCCTCTTTATGATTTTTTCACTTTATCCTTCAAAAATATCCAAGAAAAAAAGCATAAACAGTGTGTATAATGGTAGTAGAGAAGGGGATAAATGGTGTTATTTAAGAATTACCGTTATTCTCCAAGTTTAGAGCTTTAACGACGGTGCATAGTAACATTAGCAGCACAGTAAATAATCAAGTCAAACTCTTGTTGATCTCTTGGATTTCTATCCTTTTACTCCTGTTTGCTCCATTATCAATCCGTAAGCTTTAAAACCTTCATAAACATGAAATTTAACAAAAAGAGCTCATGAATAACATGAATGTATGCATTTAATGGGTAAAATAACACATTTTATGCTTTAAATCTCATATAAATTACCCATTCATTCCCTTCATTAGAGATATCTTTAGGAATACAAAATCTTCAACTTGGAATCCCACCTCCTTAGACTTTGGGTTTACTTAAATCTTTTATTTACTGAAAGTTATTTCTAGTCTCTACTTGATTAAGGGAATCTTCTCATATGTGATCTTGATTAGTGTTAGGCCCTCCAACTACCTCTCGTCTTCATCCTTCTTGCACATCAATGATTTTCATTTTCATATATACAATGCCTTGTAAAGCACCATCCTAATACCATTGTTATAGCTATTATCATAAGCAAACTCACCCAGAGGCAAGTGTGAATCACAACTTTCACTAAAGTCTATCACGCACATTAGTATCACATCTTCTAAAGTCTGAATCATCTTCTCAGATTGCCCATTGATATGAGGATGAAATGCTATATTGAAATCGAATTTGGTCCTTAAAGCCTCCTATAATTTCCTCCAAAACTGATATGTAAATTATGATCCTCAATCAGAAATTATTGATAGAGACACCCTATGGAGACACACTATTTACTAGATGTATACTCATATAAGTTTGAACACTGAGTAGGTGGTTTTCATTAATAAGAAATGGGTTGACTTCATCAATCTATCTACAAACATGCAAATCAAATCACATTGATTTCTTGTATATGGTAGGCCAAACACAACGTCCATTACAATCCTTTCTCATTTCCATTCAAGAATAGGCAATGGTTTCAACTTAACTGAGGGTCTTTGATGCTTAGTTTTAACTTATTGGCATGTTAAATGCTTAGAGAAATATTTTTCCATATCCTATTTCATATCCTCCCATCAATACATGTATTTGATGTTTTGATATATCTTGGTAATACGTAAATGTACATTATATGCTACATAATGCTTCCATTAAGATTTTTTCCTTCAAGTTTTCTATATTTAGAATGCACAGTCTTCCATTATTACATAGGATTCATCCTTCGTTGATCTTAAAATCAATGTGACACCTCTCTTAAATTTCATGCATAAGCTTTTGAAACTTAGGATCTTGGCTTTGAATGACTTTAATGTTAACTAATAGTACTGAACACACTTTGATACTAGCCAATAATACTCTTGAATCTAAAATCTAAAACTGAGTTCCTTGATCCATTAGATTATGAAACTCCTTGATCAATGCTCTATTCTTCATTAAGATATGTGCCAAACTACCCAAAGATTTTCTATTTAGTGCATATGTTACGACATTTGCCTTTACAAGATGATATTGAATTGAAGTCATAGTATTTTTAGTAGTTCTATCCATTTTCTTTACTAGATTTAAATCATTTTATTGAAATATATATTTTAGACACATGTAATCCATATAAATTTCATATGTTTTACCATATAGATAATATCTTCAAATCTTTAAGGCAAAGATCACTATTGTCATCTTTAACTCATTAATAGGATAATTTTGCTCATTCCTTTTCAGCTATCTAGAATAATAAGCAATCACCTTACCATATTGCATTAGAGTAAATCCTAGGCCAATTCATGGCACATCACGGTATAATTTAAATCGTCCACCTTTAGTTGGTAAAGCTAATACTAGTGCTGAGTTCAAACGCTCCTTCAACCTTTGGAAGATTTACTTGTAGGCATTAAACCAAGAGAATGTGATATTCTTTTGCATCAATCAAGTCAACAAGGATACTATCTTAGGGAAGTCTTGAACAAATCTGTGGTAGTAACCTACCAATATTAGGAAGCTTTATACTTCTATCACTATCTTAGGTTTTTCCGAGTTAGTTACCATTTCCACTTTATTAGAGTCCACTTATATTCCATCTTAAGATACCACATGATTTAGGAATGCAACACTTTCCAGCCAAAATTCATACTTTGGGGATGGAATATATAGTCGATACTCTTTAAGTATTTGTAGCACCATTCTCAAGTGTTGGGCGTGCTTCTTATCTATTCACGAGTACATCAAAATGTCATCAATAAAGAAGACTACGAATCTATCCAAGAATGGCTTAAATACTATAATCATTAGATCTATGAATGTTTCTAGTACTTTGTTAAGGCCAAAATACATTAGTAAGAATTTGTAATGGATGCACTAAGTCATGAACTTCTTCTTAGGTATATATTCTCCTTTTATCATTAGTTAATTATATTCAAATCTTAGGTCGATATTAGAAAAATATCTGGCACCCTCATGTTAATTAAACAAATCATCAATTTTGGGTAGTGAGTACTTTTTGTAAATGGTTACCTTATTCAACTATTTGTAGACAATACATAACTGGATAGAATCATCCCTTTTATAAGATTCTTCCAACTTTTGATTTTTCAGATTTAGAGATTTGTGTTGATTGTTGTAGAGGTAAAATGACCAAAATAAAGAATAAATCTTCCAAGTCCAGTTCTAAGGTATTGGAAATCATCTATACAGATATTTTTGGTCCCTACTCACCCACAATTTGTGGATCTAGGTACTTTGTGACTTTCATTCATGATTTTTCCCGTTACGGTTATGTTTTCTTAATTAAAAAAAATCTGAAACACTTGATAAGTTTAAAGTGTTTAAAACTGAAGTTGAGAAACAATTGAAAAAATTCATCAAGATAGCCAGATCTGATCGAGGAGGAAAATATTATGGTAGACATGGAGTTATAGGACAAGAAAAAAGTCCATTTGCCAAATATTTAGAAAACTATGGCATAGTTGCTCAGTTTACTATAATAGGTAGTCTGGAACAAAATAGTGTGGTTGAAAGGCGTAATCGCACCTTAAAGGATATGACAAGAAGCATGTAAAGTAAGACTAACCTTTCATAATCCCTTTGGGGTGAAGTCATAAAGACATCCTTGTACATTTTGAACAGAGTTCCTAGTAAATCAGTACCAAAGACCCCATTTGAATTATGGAAGGGATGAAAACCATCCCTAACCCATATTCGAGTTTGGAGTTGTTTAGCTGAAGTACGATTGTATAATCCAAATGAAAATAAGTTCCATTCTTGTTCTACTCATTGTTATTTTATAGGATACCCTGACCAATCTAAGAGCAGATTCTACTATAGATTAGGAGGTTCTAGAATTGTGGAATCACAAACAGTAAAGTTTCTGAAATTTGATGTAGCTGATGAAAGTTTTCATCCCAGTAGTTCAGATTCAAGTAGCGTTCAAATGACTATAATGTTGTATCCTACGTCCATTCAGATAGAATTAATAGATCCTAGATCTAGTGCCATAGTAGTATAGAACTAGGAACCAGTACAGACTGTGGTTGATACTGATACAATTCATGAGGCATAAGATCCAGTTTACCAGGCTCTAGTAAGAAGATCCAGTAGGATAAGGAGATCTGATATCTCATTGGATTATATAGTTTATCTGGGGGGAGTGATTATGATATTGGTCAGATCATAGATTCAGTGACCTTTATAGAAGTTGTTTCTGGTCCTCATGCAAATTTATGGTGGGATGCAATGAAAGAAGAGATGCAATCACTAAAATAGAATCAAGTATGAGAACTTGTTGACTTAGCTCAAGGTTGTAAAGCTGTAGGCTGTAAGTGGATATATAAGACCAAGAAGGATCCTTAAGGTAAAGTTGAGCGGTATAAAGCCATATTAGTGGCTAAAGGATTCATTCAGAGAGAAAGAGTTGATTTTAATCTTACCTTCTCTCCAGTATCCTCTAAAGATACTTTTAGAGTGATTATGATATTAATAGCTCATTATAATCTAGAGTTACATCAGATGGATGTTAAGACCGCTTTCATGAATGAAGACCTTTATGAAAAGGTCTATAAGATACAACTTAAAAGTTTTCAACAAGACGACGCAAGTCATCAAGTTTGCAGATTGAGGAAGTCATTATACCGTTTAAAGCAGCTTCTCGACAATGGTACTTAAAGTTTGATGAAGTAATTATCACATATGATTTTGTGGAAAGTAAAGTTGAAAAATGCTTGTATTTCAAGATTAAAGATGGTAAGATGATCTTTCTACTGTTATATGTGGATGACATCTTACTAGCATTAAATGATTTGAGCATGTTGCATGAAGTCAAGTAACTTTTGTCAAAACAATTTGATATGAAGGATCTTGGTGAAGCATCTTATGTCCCGGATATTTAGATTCATTGGGACAGATCTTAAAACTTGTTAGGTCTCTCACAAAAGCCATACATAGAGTGTGTGTTGCAAAGGTTTCATATGAAAAATTGTAAACCTTGCGCAGCACTGATATCTTATGGAGAGAAATTATCTTTGGCACTGTGTTCAAAGAATGAAATTGAAAAGAAGACCATGAAGAATATATCGTATTCTAGTGCAATAGGTAGCCTGATGTATGCACAAGTATGTACTAGGCCTAATATTGCATTTGTAATAAGTCTGTTAGGTAGGTATTTATATAATCTAGGTATAGACCACTGGAATGCAGTTAAATGAGTTTTGAGATGCTTTCAAGGTACTAAGGATTATATGCTTGTATACAGAAAGGTTGAAAGTTTGGATTTGATAGGATATACAGATTTGAATTTTGCTATGCGTCCAGATGATCGGAAGTCTACTTCAAGTTACATCTTCATGCTAGCAGATGGTGCAATCTCGTGGAAGAATGTCAAATAGACACTCGTGACATCATCTACTATACATTCAGAATTTGTTGCGTGCTATGGAGCTGCTTCACAGGTAGTATGGTTAAGAAATTTAATTTATAAATTGTCTGTGGTACAATCAATTACTCGACCAATATAGTTGTACTGTGATAGTCTTTCCACGGTATTGTTCAGTAACAATAATAAGAACATCAGAAAGTCGAAGCATTTGGAGGTCAAGTGTTTGACTATAAAGGAATTGGTGCAGAAAGGTGACATTACGGTAACACATATTTCAATAGAAAATATGCTTGTAGACCCACTAACTAAATGACTATGACCCATCAATTTTTAAAGATATGTCAACAATACAGGGGTATAGAAGTTCTTTGACAGTGTTAGTTAGGGGTATATAGATTCAAAGTTTTAAGATTTGTGTCAATCTTAAGCATTTCGAGGCTATTGGGCATTATTACAGTATGACCTTAACTATATTTCCAGACACATAAAGTTATCTCGAAATGCCATAAGTATATTGGGACATAGTGGAATAAAAGTGCTCATCCAATACGAATATCTCTAAATACTGTTTAACATAAAGTAGAAATATTGAGATCAACAAATGAAGTGTGATACCTACGGAATCATATCATGTAGTTTGCTACACGACATTTTCTTACTCAGGTTAGTAAGGTGATATGATATGCGTTATTATATTGGAACTGTGTTACTATATGATGTATGTTTATGATATTTTTCGGTATTAATAGCCTTATGGGAAGGAGTGATTAACTTTATTTATCTTGGATTCTAAAGTGTGTCATGTCTTTATTTTTACTTAATCAGTTTGATTGAGACAATTAATGCTTGTTTACGGGGGAGAATGTTAGAATAATTTTATTGGACCACAATCCATTTAATTGTTCCAGTATTTAATTTGGACAACATTAATTGAATTAAGTAAAAATAATTAATATAATTAATGATCCAGAAAAGATAAATATTTGTTTAGAAGAAAACGTAACCCTATCAGTGTGGACAAACAGATTATTAGATTGTAATGGGATTATCTAATAAAAGATTATCCATAAGGATCAGCGCGTTAGAACTTTTACTCTTTTTATATATATTTTTGACTGTTCAATCACTTAAATCATTATAAAAATCAAGTATTAGAAAAGAGTATAAAGAAGGCACCGAAAATTCTCTCTGGCTTCTCTCTTCTCTCTCTCTAGTTCTATAGATTTTGTAAATCTCTTTCTTTTTTTTATTTATTTTTTGTGTTTTTCAAATGTTTTGAAATAGTTTCAGTAACCGAATTTCATATTTTCAAGATCAATGAAAATAAAATTAGATATAATATTTACACAAAATTATATTTATATGGTTAAATTTTAGTTTGGTCATATTTTTAATCTAAAATTATAACATATATTATCAAAACTGACCATATTTAAGTCGAACAACTCTTAATTTTCATATCTGTACTATTTAGATGTTATTCCATATGAAAAAAAAAATGTATCAAAGACAATTCTTTTAAAGCCGCTTTCCCCTGTTTATAACATGGTAAAATACAGTAATTAATTTGATAGTTGACAACCTGACATGGACACTAGCGAAACAGGGGCAGTATGACCGAGTCTCTTGAAGTGTTTAACGTGCAAATTGTTGTCTTTGTTTGGTTTATCGTTTTCTTTGTCCATTAAAACAAGAAAGTTTTGTTTTTTATTGAATGAATTAAAAACAACGATTTTACATTGAGGATAGATATTATTAATTCGTTATTGGAGCAGATTTCTGAACTTTTATCATCTAAATTTCCAATCTCAAACGACTTTAGTTTGCATAATCCCTGTATTCTCATCTTCATTCCAGGACTAAATTCGCAGGAAACGAAGTTAAAGTTTTTACTTTTTAGTTTCAAGTCAAGACTTGAATTTCATTAACCATAATTCTTCAAACTTTACCTTCTTTTTTTTTTAATAAATGGATGTAGATTATAAAATATAAAATTTATTTGTAAATAAAATTTATGTAAATTTTAATTATAAATAAATTATCATGTTAGGATTGTTATTATTTAAAATAATTGAATTACTTATAATCATATTTGAAATAAAAAATTAAAAATTTATTTACATATATCTATTTTTTAATATGTTTTTTAATATAATAATTTTATAAAATTAAATATAATATAATTATTAAACATTGTTATAATATATATTATAACTAATATGTAATTATTA
>JAOXYD010103792.1:0-11660 GCA_028565735.1 Pinacopodium congolense
TTTTATTTTAAAAAATAGAAACTAAAATCATGAAATAAAAATTAAAAACAATATTAATGATCTTAAAATTTTTACTATTATATCACATATTGTCATGTAATAAATATTATGAAATTTTTATCCCAAGATTATTTTTAAATTGAAGTTTTAAATTAATAATTTTTAAATTTAGAACTAATTAATTAATTAATTAGAATTAATTATCTCATTGAAATAATTATTTTAATTATTCTTAACTATAAAAAATTTTATCTTAATAATTTTTATTTTTTAAAAAACTACTGTATTTTTCATTTTTTTTCAAAAACCCATGTATTTTTTATTTTTATCAAATACCCCGTGTGTTTTTCATTTTTATCAAACATCCCATGTACAGTAACTGCCACGTTAGCAGCCATGTCACTCACCACATCAGTACATATGTCCAGTCACCACTGACATGTCAGCACGGTCAACTTGCCACATCAGCGTGGTCAACTCGTCACGTCATTACTTCCGCCATGTCAGCAGTCACATCAGCCGCCACGTCAGCCTTAAATAGTTTCAGGGGGTATTTGATAATTTTGTTAAAATACAGGGAGGTCTGTGATATTTTTAAAAATACATGGGGGTATTTGATAAATCATAAAAATACATGGGGTAATTTAATATTAACTCACAAAAGAAACAAGAAATGCTTTAATAGGCCAGCTAAAAAACACTTAGAGGAATAACAAACATCAAAATATGATGTTGACAGGTACTAACTTCACCAACCATCAGGCTTCTGCAAGAAAGCATAGAGAAGAGGAGCTTGGAGTTAGGAAGCCATTAAATAGATCCCTTCAGGTTTCAATTGACAGCTGGTGAGGCATGCAGTTAATCAATGTTTCAACCCCTCTAACAGAATGAGTAGGCCAACACCAATTGTTGTTCCTGATAAAAAGTTGCATTTTGGTGTTGATAGGAATGATAGATTTGAGACTTTAAAAGTTAGCAATGTTATGGAAGGGGCCTAGTCCATGCCAATGATTGAATCAGAAGAATATATCACGACTGTCACCTATCCTGTGCTTTATATTGCCTTGAGTCAGGTTGTGGAGGAGCAAAATTTGTCTAAATGACTATGAGATGCAGCTTGAATGGTTATTGATAGATCAAATGCTCCTACCCTTAAAAAAGATATGGTGAACCCACTTTACCCATAGATTTTCTTTGTCAGTGTATAGTTTCTAAAATCTTTTGATGAGGAAGGCCTTGGCTGTGATCTTAGTTAAAGGTATGTCCAACCCACCAACACTTTTAGGCAGACACACTTCTGTCCATTTCACCTTAGTTGGTCGAGAGTTACTTCCATTGTTATTCCAGGTGAAGCTTCAAATGATTTTATAAATTGCCTTGATGATTTGTTTAGAAGGGTATTGTGAGCACACTAATAGATTTGCATATGAGAGAGCACTGAGATGGCTAGCTAAACTCTTCCACTATAGGGGAGGATTTTATTGCACCTGTTATTAAGCCTTTTGTTGACAGATTCTATGAAAGGGTAGCAATCTAAGTAAGATGGCTTCTTTTTGGTGATGTGGACTCCAAGTTATTTGAAATGTAGCTGCAAGATTTTGAGATCTTTGTAAGAGACTACAGACTTAATTGAAGGGTTAGAATCAATAGAAATACAATAAGGACTCTTAAAGAGATTGAAGGAAAGACCTAAGATGTCTTTGAAGAAATCCAGGGATTTGAGAAGCAGAGCAATGGAAGTAGGATTGGAAGTGGAAATAGGGTAAGTCATCAGTAAAGATACTTGAAATTGGGGTCCTTGGAGATCAAAAGCTAAGTCATTCTGTTTGGAGACCTCTAGTAGCTTTAATTACTCTGATTGGTTCACCATTGATAAGAATGGAGAATGAGGAAATGGTGATGCACTTCTGGACCTAGTCGACAAACTTACAAGGGAAGTTCATGGCCTGCATAGAGTTAAGAAGAAAACTCGAACTGACAGAATCATATGCATTGGTGAAATCTATCTTTGAGGGGTAAATTTTGATATTTTTATTGATGTTGTTGCTCTTGAAGAGTTCTTAAGCTAGTATGATGTTATCTCTTGTGTATCTATTATAGATATACACACTTTTGCATGGATTGGCCAATTTCTGCATGACAGGCTTGAACCAAGTTTCCGAGATTTTAGCAATCACTTTATAGACCACATTGCCACATGCAATGGGTTTAAAGTCATTCAAGCTTGAAAGGTTTGTTACTTTGGGAATTAGGCATAGATATGTTTTGTTCAATTCCCTTAACATGCCACTAGTGGAGAAGAATTCTTGGACTATATTAATGAGTAGTTGGCCATGGAGGTCCCATGTCTTTTAGAAGAATCACACATTAAATCCATTAGGCTTCAACACCTTGTTAAGATGCATAACAAAGAGGGTTTCCCTGATCTCTTAAGCGGTGACCTCTCGAGTCAGTTCAGTAGAGAGATCATTAGGAAAAGCATCCTGTAAATGTGATTTTAGGTCATTCAAAAGTGGCTAGACATGTTGCTCTATGGCTAGAATGTTTTTAAGGTAGTCTTGAGCCACAAACTTCATTTTTTCCTGATCATTGGCGGCGTTCCATACTGCATTGCTAAGAGAAACAATTTTATTGGAATTCCTTTTGGTTTAAATGACTTTATAAAAGCAGGACGTATTCTTATCTCCTTCTCACAACCATAGCATACAATATTTCTACCTAAGCTGGGAGTTGAACTCTTCCAGGGCAGTAACATAGTTCTTTAAGTTAAGTGTTTCACTAGCTCTGGCCAAAGGATTAGTTGGTTAGGATAGGAGGGAGTTGAAGGACCTAAATGGAGCTCGTCTTTTCCTACCACCTTTGGAGATATAGATGTGGATAGGAGTGTGGTTTGAGGCAAACTGATTAGAGAAGTCAGAAAATCTCAGTGGAAAGGAGTCCAATTAAGCAGGGTTCACCATACATCGATCAAGTTTCTTCTAAATTAGCCATTACCCTCATGTTTATTGTTCTAAGTGAAGAAGTTCTCATTGTACCTCAAGTCTGATATCTCCACATGCTTGGAAAGATTGTAGAGGTCCTCATTTCTATGGTTCACCTTTAGATAAGAGCTTTAACATTCTAAATTTGAATAGTTGAAATCCCTAAACAAAATCCATGGGGTGTTGAGACTAATGGGGAGGCCAGCTAAATCTGATAAAAGCTTCTTCCTTTGAAATTCTAGGTTAGCAGCACCAATGGCAGTAATATACATAGTTTCTTCTAAGAGAGTTACCTCAAACTTACAGTGGATGAACTGGTTATAGTAAAACTAGCCTCTTAATTAAAAGATAGCAGGATCAAAGGAGATTAAGATCATCCCATTGTAGTGAGCTCCACTGTTAGACAATATTGTCTAATTCTTATCCAAAAACCAGAGGCCTTGATAGTAGTGCCCTTTCTTTATTTTAGTTTTAATTAAACTAACAAAACAAGGTTTCGTTTAGATTAAGAGGTCCTTAAAAATTTGCTATTTATTTAGGTTTTTTAGGCCTCTAACATTTTAAATTAACAGATTCATTAGATAGAAGATGATATTGTTTTTTTTCTTCCTAGATTTCTTGTTAGTTTTATAATGGCTAGCATGAATTTTCAGTAAACGAGCATCATTTGGATAAGAGGACCAAGATTCAAATACTTCATTGGTAGGTGATGAAGGAGGTGCATTAGTGAGAGTACTAGCCTTTTAAGAGTCCACAACAGGATTGCTATCTAGATTGGGACTTGAGCTTTCTAAAAGGACAAGGTTCAGAGGGACATCTCTACTAAGTAAAGAGCTAGCACGATTTATGGTCGCTTCGAGCACGAGAGATGTGTTAAGAGCATTAACCATAGCATTGGTTATGTTCACTGAGGGGACCTTGGTGAGTGGCTCTAGAGTCAAGAGAGGAAGGGGGAGCATGGTAGCTTAGATTGTTAGCACCTCCATTATCTTAATTGACTTTGCTAGACTATGGAGATGGAGAGCTCTTTAGAGGATTTTTTCTGGCCTCTAAAACTAGGAGAGGATCCATTTAAGGCACTTCCTTTGAGTCTCAATAGAATTTTTATAGTTGGTTTTATGGGATAAGGGACCAGCCTAAACTTTTTTAGGGCCTGAGTTCGAAGTAACAGAACCAGATGTAAGAACTTCTTTATTTTTTTCCTTCTAGACCTGGATTTACTCAAGATTACCTAGTTTCAAGATGTATGAGACAAAGATAGATTCCTCATTCTAGTTGCCCTCTTCATTAAGTTTCCTAAGATTGATGGACTCTAGAATCTTCTTACTTAGTTTTACTTTAAAGTAGACTTGAGCAAAGCCTAGTCTTTTGAAGTTTGTGGTATGGTCATCAAGACCCATTGGTTTACCTACAGTGCTGGCAATGTAACTTAGACCTTCCACTGACCAGAACTCTAAGGGAACCCTATGGAAATCCACCCATAAAGGAATGGATTGCATTTTGAATTTGTCAAAGGAAACCCTAGGTCTTCACTTTCGAATAAAGAGAGGCCGAACAAGAATGTACCATGGCCCCAATTCCAAAATCCTCTTTTCATTGTCTTCAGAGCTAAATTTGAAAATAAAATAGTCATCTTCACAGATGTGGATGTTCTTCTTATGACCCCGTGAGATTAATCATAACTTGCTAAAAATTTAGGGATCTCTTAACATTTTGCTCTAATTTGGCTGAGGCTCATGAGTAGCCTTGATAGTGTCAGGAGTGATAGGGGACGACAACTTCTAGGGAAGAGTATGGAAGTAAGATCAGAAGGGGGATTTAGGGTTAGGGTTAGGTTAGAAGGATAGGGCTAGAAGGTGGAAGGCAAAGAAGACATCATGAAAAGAGGAAAAAAAAGGGGAACAAATTAGAGAGGATAGAAGCCAATGGCTAAAAGAGGAAAAGCTCGGTTCTGGGAGGGGAAGGCATAGGAAGGTTAGCAAGAGACTAAAGTCTCTAGAAGGGGAAGGTTAAAGGAAAAGTCTCTCTCTCTAAACTCTCTAACCTCGTTTTTTATGATTTTTTACTCTTTGTTAAATGTTGTTTAAAGATTTATCTTAATATTCTTCTAACCAAATTTAGAAAAAGATAGTAGTTGTTTGATTTCCCTTCTTCACTTCTTTAACTATTAAAGAGATTCAATGTATTTGTACTACATCATTCCATGTCTAATCCTTTTTGCTTATCTCCATATAACCATTTGTTTTTACAAGTAAAAATTTATTCTCTACTAAGAATTAAACCCTAGTAGAGGAGGATGTCTTAGATATATTCTATTAATGAGTTGCAATGTCGTTCATATCTTCACATTATCATTATAAGCATTTATATTGTTCAAAGCTCCCATCATTAAAAAGTAAGTACAAGTGAATGGAAAAAAGTAGACAATCAAAATCACATTTGTAAAATCAAAAGAATAAGAAAATAAAATAGAAACTATAAAAGACACTGAAGTAAATATATATATATATATATAACTAAATTCTTGTAAAATAGGGGCAAATTGGAGTTGGTTCAAGTGAGAGTAATTTTATATGAAAGCAATAATACAATAAAATGTGCTAGCAAAATGATGACCATAAAGATGAATGTTTTTCATGCATGTCATCTGGTCATACAAGTTGAACTAATTTATTTAGACATTTAAACTCCTTAATAAAAAGATCTGCAAGTTTTTAGATGTATACGCATTAGAAAATAGACTGTGACCTTGTATTTGCTACCAAAATCTCATTATGTGTAAAGACATAATGAAATAAAGACATAATGACATAAAGGCATAGGTGATTTATATATAGTATGGGCAAACCAGATCACTAGAGTGATTCCATTAAATGGACTGTTCTTTTCATAAAGTCCACATATTGATAATGAGTCTGTAAGGCATAATTTTACTATTTTTTGTGTTGCCCTCCTTATCTTTAAAATATTATTATCATATAATGATTTCGAAATAATCTCATAAATAAATAAATTTATAAGATAGATTAAGATATTTTATATTTTTAGTTGGTGAATATAAAAGTTAATATGAGATATAAAAGTTAAATTGATTGTTTTGATAAGACGTGAGGTCTTAAGATCTAATTTAATTCAAAATTCTTCTCGTAAAGGACTTTAAAAATTTGATTATGGATAGTAATAGAGTTAGTGATAAAATAATAGACTATGATGAATCAAGAGGGATTGCAATATTGGTTTCGATGATAACAAAATATGAATGTTACTAATAATTTAAGTTTTTGTTGTAAGTTTCAAAGATAGGTATAATTGATGGACGCTTCAATATAGAAAGTTTAAAGCTTGAAGGCCAAATTGAAAATGATGGAAGAACAATAGATATGATCACTTTAAGACCTTGTTTTTGTAGTTTAGAACTTGAGTGAGTTTCATTTAAAGTTTCAATTCATCAAAGGAAATTAGCATTTATGCATTCATAAGTTTTCAAAAGATTTATAAAACTTTCATCATATAGATCAATTTTATTGTTTGAAGTTATAGAGCCAATTTGAACATTTACATTGCTTTGAATATCCTTTAAAACTTGTTTGAAGTTATATTTACTATTAGAAACATGCTTGAAGTGTTTTAAAATTTGTTTGAGTTGTCTTTATGCATTTTTAGGAGTAAAATGGTGGGTGTTTAGGAGCACAACAATGTTGTTCTCAAAGGATCATTGTAGTCATGCCTCTCTAGAAGATTAATGATAGTTTTGATCAAAGATCATGGAACCGTTGTTCAAACCTAGAACTACTATTAATGCCTAATGGCTACTTTTTTAGGAAAAGTTGCTATCGGTTTTCTAATAAATTTTTGTCCTCTAATGAATAGTTCTTATAACTAATGACCATTTGAGTTTCTTAACACTATAAATAAGAGCTCTAAAGCTTTCATTAAGATCTTTATGCTCTTACAACTCTCTTACAAGCAAAAAATCATATAAACATCAAATTTTTCACTATGTATTTATATTCTTGCTTTAATCTCAGTTTTCACTTCTTTATTTCTAGACATTTTAAATTGTTGTTTTTAGTTCATTTGAGCATTGAAATGTTTCATTATTCAAAGTTTTGCATTTTTAGGAGCTTATTTTACCAGATTTAAACTTAGATAGGCATATACATTAAAGTTGTTCCTATTATTCATGTTATTATTTTAATCTTGATTTCCACAAGAATTTGTTTCTTGGTGATCTAAATGATTAAATTTTGTTTATCTAAGTCATAAAGGCTTTCATTGATCATACAACTAAATTTTTATAGGCTTATTCATTATTTACAAGGATTTAAAGGCATATTCATCACAAATGTCCAGATTTGGTGTTTTTTCACCTTTCTCATTATCTTTCATCATTCAATCTAGTTTTTGGTATTTCAAATTGATTATTTACAGTTTTTAAAAACTTTTAAGAGCACCACTGATTAATCATTTTATTTTTAAAGTATTAGAGCCCTTTATTTATTTAACTTTAAGTGAAACATCTTTATAGGTGTAATTTATTACCATTTTAAGGACTGTTTTGATTCATTTAGTTTGTTATTTTTGTAAAGGCTATTATTAAACTAAGGAAAGTTAAAATAATGTGTTTTGACGATGAAAAAACATAACTATTACTAATGTTTGAATTTTGATGCATTAGAAAGATAGGTTGATGCAAAATATGTAAGAACATTTAGTAAAGCCTAAAGTAGAAGAGCCTACTTAAAGAAAATGGAATTGGAAGCAATAATTGAAGAATTAGAGTGAAGATCAAGTTTGGATAGATTTAGGAAAGTGTCTTATAATGTAAGTTTCCTAAATTTGATCTTTATCAATGCTTGAAAGAACTTATCTTTTGTATGTCATATTTGTATGAAAATTTACATACAGAATTTGAATCATGGTTTTAGTTATGAATTGAATTTAATTATGATAATGACATGTTAGAAATTGATTTAGAATGGCATCTAGGTTTAAAGTTACACGATTAAGAGAAAATTATATGAAATTATGTGAATTGTTTCTAAAGAAAGCCTTTTGACGAGTCTAAGTGTTTTGAAATATTGTTTATATGTATTTGAATTGTATGAGTCTAATTATGACGTGAATTTTAGTTTATCAAAAGTTTAGGAAATCTTTAAAAGTTTTAAAGTTGTTTAAGAATGAAAAGTTTTCGTAATTAAGGTAAATTCTTATATTTTAATCAATCAAAAGATTTTGAAAATTAAAACTTGTTTAAAGTCATGTTTAATGTTAGGAAATTATTTAGAAAGATGTAGAAATTTTTTGGATCATATTTTTGGGTTTTTTAAGCTATAAACAGCAGGTATCATCGTACAGAAGGGTCATTTAACCCTATCTACCTAGGAGTTCAATGATGACATTGAATTCTTTCGGAAATGCCATTTAGGTCTTTGACACATAATGACTAATTTTGGCTTTCGGTTTTCCAATTATTTTTTTATGCCAAACGGCTAGTTCTTACTTTCAAAGACTTCAATCCCCTTTAACCCTATAAATGACATTCCTAAATATTTCTATCAGATCTTTATGCTTCCAAAACAAATTTACAAATTCAAAATCTTAAAAACATTAAAGTTGTTTCTATTTTTTTTGTTTCTCTTATGTGTTATTCAATGTTTAATTATTAAATCTATTTTTGTTGCTTCAAAATCATCATACACATTTTACTTAAGGTCTCAAGAGTGCAGTAGAGGTTTTAATTCAATTTTCATGCACTCAAAATATTATTTTAATCTCCAAGAATACAGATTACCCAAATCTATCTAATTTATAAGCTCTCTATTTGTTCACTTTAATTTTAGTGTTTAAATCTGTTTCTGGTGCTGCAAGTTTGTTGTTTTCTCCAAGACTATGATGGAGTTTTTGTTTTGATTTTCAAGATCTTATATTGTTGTTTTAAGCTCAAATATATATATAGCTCTAAAGCTGTCTAGTTTTGAGTGTTCTTAGTCTGTTCTTAATTTAATCCATTCGTTTCATGTTTTAGTTTTGTTTTTATTATTAAAATTTGTTTTTAAGTGATTGATTAAGGTTCCAATAGGTTATTGTGTTGATTTTGTATTATTTGAAAGGTTAGAATAGTTCATTTTATAGGCTAGAACATAAACTCTGCATATTTTGAAAGTTTTCATACTTATATTTTCAATATGATTTTTGAATTCATTAAACTCTTTTTTATTGCATCAATTTGATTATACATGATCTATTGAGAATTTAAGAGACTTGTCATATTGTTTGTTTGTTTGTCTCTTAGGATTGCATAATCATTTTCATTGTATGAGCTTTAGTCAAACACCTATATAAGTGTGTTTTAGTTGCTCATTTGAGGAAATTGAATTGGCTAATTATTAGGCAAAAGGACCATTTAAACCTTAGCATTTATTCATAAATCTAGGTCATACTCTAACGTTTTACAACGTCTAGGTTAATCCTTAATATTTTCAAAACATTTAAGAACAATCCTGGCGTTTGCCAAAAGTTTAAAAAGTTGCTCCAATAGTTAACTCTGTTAAGCTCTACTATTAAGTGCCATATTATTTTTTCAAAAATTTTATATGTAGGCTTACATGTTAGTTGCCATGTAGGGCCCATAAATAGACCCATGCTGAAACAATGTTGTCTCAAGCATCTTCTTCCCTAATCTTCTCTCCCATCTCGCAACCATAATAACTCAATTTGTCTCTACTTGCATTGAAAAACCTACTTTGTTCTTTCACTAGTTGCATTGGGAGGGCTTCACTTTCATTCTCTTTGTTCGATTCTTAATTATAGTAAATTCAATTTTTTTCTTTTTATTTTGGTATCACAGAAAGGTAATCATTAGAAATTGGATGGTTCTATTCTTGAACCATCGTTAGTCTCTTTCCCTATCTCCTTCTCCCTTAGTGTGTGTTTATTTTCATATTTCTCTGTGCTATTGGTTTCTTGCTTTTATCATTGTTGCTGGTTTAAAAATTTTGGCTAATAGCTCAATCTTGGCAAGCTTAGGCAATTTGGAAATTTATTTCAAAAAATTCCTAAATATCTTATTCCTGGAAATATCAAGTGTCTCCAATTTTATCAGCTTAAAAATGGATTCAAGGATTTCTCATCTTAAATTGCATCTCAATAGAAATAATCAAGTTAAGTTTCTCAAATTTCCAATGTTATCAGGGACCTCACTTTCATCAAATTGATTTTGTGTCAGACCAAGTCTAACCAATGCACTTAAATTTCCCTAGCTGTTGGGAAATCCACTAGTAAAGAAGTTAAATGACAAATTAAGATGCTCTAAAATTTTCAACATAAAAAGGATAGGTATGACACTCACTAATGCATTTCTAGTTAGATTCAAAACTCCAAGATTGCTATAGTTAGTAAGTTAATAAGGAAGCTTCCTAGAAATGTGATTATAAGGTAATGAAAGGGTAGTAAGGCTTTCAAGAGCAGCAATAGATGATGAAATCTCACTTGCAAGAGACTTGTTTCCAAGGGAGATTGCAATTACTCTATTTGTATTAGGATCATAAATAACCCCAAAAAAGGTGTGCTAAGATTTTGAATCTTTCCAAGCATCTGACACATTGAGAGGGTTTTTAAGCTGGTTTTTAAACTAAAGCAAGGTTTGAGTTTCAACACTCAGATTTGCTAATAATCTGACTGGCACCCGATGAGAGATAAGACTAGGAAAGAAGACACTTGAGATGACGCCATTCCAACATATATGTAAGGGGTCCATTTGTGGCCCTCACATGCCAGCTTGACTCCTGTTGGCAAGTGGGGCCTGCATATAAATGTTTTTTAAAAAATAAGTGCCATGTAATAGAGTTAACTGTTGGAGGTGCTTTTAAAACATTTGGAAAACGTTATGTTATTTTTGAACATTTTAGAAACGTTAAGGTTTAACCTAAACGTTGTGAATCATTAGGATCTAACCTAAATTTATGAATAAAAAATGAGATATAAATTGGCCTTTTGCCTAATTATTATGATAGATTTAAGGTTTCTCTTTACATTTAACATAGAGCTAATATATTTTCTCTTCACTTAGGTTAAAGAAGATTTGAATTATGTTAATTGTTGAATGTGAAATGGATTTTTTAATGCTATTATATGGGCATTAGGAAATGCATAAGGCATAAGCATTGTATTGATTGCATTTGAGCCCTTATCTTACTTTATTTTTTATTAAGGTTTTGTTGAGTTAGATAGGCTTATGTTGAGGCTCAAAGGGGCCTTATTTAGGGACTGCTTTGTGTGTTAAAATTTAAGAATTTCAATTGTATTTAAAGGGTTACTCTTCATCTATTTAAAGGAAGATTGTAAGAGTTACTCTTCACCCATTTAATGGAAGAATATAAAGGGTGACTATTCACTCATTTTAAGTAAGATTATATTGGGTTCTTCTTCACTATTGTTAAACAAGATTATGTGGGTTTTTCTTTACTTTTATAAAAAAAAATTATAACTGATTACTCTTCACCCTCTTTGTGAGAAGTAAGATTGTAAAGGTTACTTTTCACCTTCTTTGTGGAAAGAATAAGTTATAAAGGCTCATCTTTACCCTAAAGAAGAGTTATTTAGTGAAATTTCTAACAAATAGTTGAAAAAAAGACATAATTTCTCTTTGGAGTAACTAAACCTCTATAAATCCTTGTG
>JAOXYD010103831.1:0-11659 GCA_028565735.1 Pinacopodium congolense
TCAACATCTTTGGTAGGCGACGATAATGGCATGAATACAGACAATTAACCATGCTTTGATACCAATTGTTAGAATTTATCATGATCGATAACCATTAATTTAAAAAAACTCAAACATAGATCCATAATGTTGAATTGCTTATAAGTCTGGTTTTGATTCCTTCTCTGTCTTTTGTTCGATTTTTTGTTTCTAATTATTCAAAACAACTATGATGTCTTCTATTTAAACGAGAGAGGGAAAGGGTTTTAGACCCATTTGAGCTCAATGATTTAAATGCCTAATAATCATTATCTTGGTCTCCTTCTATCGGACTCAAACTATAAAGTACACGGGCCACTAAAATTAATCTAACAAAATTCTATAATTATAACTTTCATTATAATTTCATATGTAAAAATATATTTATTATATTGATTTTAACTTATATATTAGTCAATTAAACAAATATATATAAAATAAATAATACCTTTGATAAAATATGTTACAAATTAATTTACAGCCAACTGATTTACTGTAAAGTATAAATTAACACTTACTTGGATGGATGCATAACTGTCCTAACAGTGAATGAATAGATGTTTTAATAATCAAGAAATATTGATTCCCATTAAAAATTGTATAATTCATAATTCATAATTGATTATTTTAATTTTAATTTTTTAAAATCTTATTATTAGGATATGCTACCAACGAATCACCTCTTTAAGAGGGAAAACATCGTAAGGATTATAGCATGAGATGACATCAGCATCGACGTGGTTTTGGATGCTGATATGATGTTACACTAGTATAGGAGTTGAAGATGATGTTGTTTTGTCACATACTTATGGTAAATTTTGCAAATATTATCTGTCAAGTATTCTTAGTTTAATTACTTAAATAATCATAAACACATATGATTGATTACAACAAGGATCACTTGACAAAGCGTCACGGCAGATGCAAGGCAGCGAGAAAAATAAGGAAGGTAACGTTAGAGGTACAAGATGTAAATTTATTAATAAGTTGTTATATAAGAAGTTGTTGACATTTTACTTAAATGGCTAGGAAAAGAAGAAATCTCAAGTCGTCAAAAGACGTTGATGATGGAGAAGCCTAGTGAACAACTAGAGAAGTTTAGTGAACTATCGGTCCTAATTCGTGAAGAGACGTCAATGACGAACCCAAAAATAGAAGATGTCTAAGGGCATGATAAGATACCAATGATGGAGACGAAAAAGGATGACAAGCGTCACAACGTATAAGAAGACGTCTATGACAAAAAAGACAAAAAAGAAGCAGTTCAAGATTTTGGTGTATCTTGAAGAACCCATTGGTACATTTGGAGATTTATTAAAATAACCTCTAGCATTCTATCTGAAATGCCGACACTAAAAAAGAGACGGGGCAAGTAGAAGCTGCCAATGATGGATTTTAAAGGCGAAAGACAGAAAGAAGAAGCAAAGCGCAAAAAAAAAAAAAAAAGGTGAATAAAGTAGTAAGATCATTAAAATTTTAATGAAGTTATTGTGTGTATCATATTGAAATTAACAACATAAATATTAAATCTTTGGGAATGAGAAAATACAGTTTGAGTCATCTAAAGACGAGTGTAGCTGATGCTATTGCGATTAAGGGTAGGGGAAGTTAAGGAAAAGTCTTTATTGCATAGTAGAGTTTTTAAATTCCTATTTTGCATAGGTGAAATATCTTTAACGAAGAGATGAATCTAAAATGAGGTTAAGTAGTTAATTTGTAGAATAGTATTATCACTGGTGCAAGTATTACAGTGAATTTGACGGTGTATGCAGTATAAAATTTAACACAGGTTCAGTTTTTATTGAAATATACTAGCCCCACTTAATATGATAGTTTTAGGCTTAGATTGAGTGACATCCTGTCATATTTTAAGCTTAGAGGCCGCATAAGTAACATGGTGTACCGAATGTGCAACCTACTTCAAATATATAATTTAGAAATGTATTTACAATGTGCACATATTATATTCTTATGTGATGAATACTAGGCAGTTAGTTATCAAGTTTACATATATTTTATCATATGGGAATATGATGCCTAGACTTCCTCTATGTAGTAACATATTAGACTCAATGTTTTCAGTGAGTCATCTTAAACTTAAATATTTCTTGTTGTCAAAAGAAGGAAAATGAGACAACCTAGTGTTGGCCTATTGGTGGAATTGATTTCTTAAAGTTCTGACTTAAGTAGAGATTAAGGGTTTAATTCCCATGTTGTCACCTTTTTCACAACATCTTGTGTGCGACTGACTTGTTTTAGTGGACTTATGGGGTGTTTACCAGACCGTAAGTTTACCTGGTTGGGCCTGCAAGGTCTACTTATGGTTCCTTCGATATAAAAAGGAAAATGAATGCTGTTTTGGAATAAAATTTGATGTGATAAGTTTTTAGGTGGAGGCAAACCAAATTTTGGAGATTAACATGGCTAAATCTTTAGCAACAATGGATTTTTTATATATAATTAAGATAAAAAAATCTTTACCTGTTTTGTAAATGTATAATTAAGATAATGATCTAGAGCTGAAAATGTTTTTTTTTTTCTTGTAGTTCTTTTTATCACTATGCTTCTAAACAAGCATTGATGGTGTTGCTACGTGCAATTAAAAGCAAGGGGAATAAGGCTTTTCGACTTAAATCGTGTAAAGATTGCGACGACTATCTACTTGGAGCACTAGTGAGTGGCAACACGATTTACGTAGGGTTTCACACAAAATTCATATATTGCATAAGGCATAACGTAAATTATATCATACATGTACGCACTTGTTTTGCGGTAGGTAATGGTGTCACTTGGTCTTCGTTGCAATCTTCCAGTTCCCTGTTCTATCTGAAAGAAATCTCGAGGTAAGAGACCAAGTAAGACCTATATTGTATCTTAATTCCACTGCAATGATCTTTGACATTTATACATTGTTATTGAGTTGAAGTGAAAAGTGACTAACATCTCAATTAATTCATTTGTTGCTGAACATAGAAACAAATATGGGATTTACTTTGTGTTGTGACTTAGAATTTTGATACAGCCTTCATTCCTTTAACGACACATATGATGTTATGCAGCAGGTTATGGATCTAGTTACACAATAAAGGATATAGAAGTTTTCAGAATTGGTTGTAACAAAATGTAGATATAAGACTTCCTTTCTTAAGGAATGAGCACTCCTTAAGGATGTGTCTATAATTGAGCAAAACAAAATGTAGAAAGAAGACTTTCTTCTTTAAGGCATGAGCACAAATTTGACTCTAATAAAATGTAGATAAAAAACTTCTTCCTTAAGGTGTAGGCACGTCAAATATGACACTTCATTGTATAAAATATAGCAATTCATTACACATAAAATTTCACTTTATTATATAGAAAATGCTAGTATATTATATAAACATACCACTTTAGCCAACTCACTTTACAAAAAGTACCACCACATTTCAATACATACCACTTTACACTAAGTTATAAATGTCATTTGACACATGCAATAAATTACAACTTCAAGCAAACAATACCTCGCACATTATACAAAGTATGCATCACACATAATATAACATCTATTACTACAATAAATAATTAAGCTACTAAATTATACATATTATAGAAAAGTTACCACTTCATACATCAATAGATACCATTTCACATAACAATAAATACCCCTTCACACTAGGTTATCCATTCCATTTAAACACATGAAAAAAATATAGACCTTTAAATAAATTATACCTCACACATTACACAAAATATACCATTGTATTCTATAAAATATATCATTATGTTTTACCTAAAATACCTGTTAAACTAAGGAAGGTTCATCTTATTTTAATGTTGACAAAATACCAAATGGACTAATGTTTTTATGCGCTTGAAATATTGAAAGATAGGTGTTAGCTTAGAATGCTAAAGGAGATGCTTAAAGAGTCTTAGAACTAAAATAAAGATTATGAAATGAATTGATCAAGACTCATGATTTTGTAAGAATTAAGATAGAATATATATATATATATATATATTTGATTTGTAGTAAGTCTTATTCAAGTTTTCTTTAGTGTTTAAAGAGACTCATTACATGCAAAATTCATTTATAATTTAGAATATACATATAGGTTGCATAATCAAGAGAAACATTGTGTGAAATGTTTTGATAATCCTCTTGATGTTTTGGGGAAGGTTTTATGAGCCTAAAAAATGTATAAAAGTGTTACAACTTAATTTTGATTGGATAGAATGTGTTTAGACAAGTTTTTGCATGGTTTTTTTAAAGTTAAACAACAATCTATTTTGAGTTAAACGGTGACACATTGGACTTGTCATTAAGTATATGTTCCCAGTGCTTAAATTGCGAGAGTTCAAAAATGCCATCTAAGTCTTAGGAACCGTTTTTTAGGAACATAAATCACACTCAGTAGATTTGCTTCAATAGTAACTCAATTTTAATAAATTTGAACATTGTACAACAATAAAAAATGACTAGTTAGACATCCTATAACTATAAATAAGTTGTTTAACACTCATTTTAATAATCTAAGTGTCTGAAAAGTACTCATTCAAGTGTTTAAAGGCATTGATAAGCTATTTGGTGCTTTTATTCTCTGAGTGTCTTCTTATATACATTTTTTCATTCATTTTAAGTTATTTTGAGTTTTCCAAATACACTAGAGAGTATTTAAGTGAGATTAAATTTCAAGTGTTTTTTTTAAGAAATTGTTCTTATGCAAGGTTATTCCTTAGTCTTGAAAAGGAGTGAAAGGTTTATCTTAGGCCTTTAAAAAGGTGTTGTAATAGGACTTTGTAACCTAATTATTTTGATATTAGAATAAAATCTCAATAGTAGTGTTGGAAACTATACGTAGCAGCAAGTGAATAGTTCCAAACTAAAATAAAGAAGTTGTGTCCTTCTTTCTTTACTCTCTTTAATTCTTATGCAATTCTAGTTATCTTTTGATATAATTCTTTGTTAAAAAATTATGATTGTAATTTTATCTCTACTTATTTTTATCTTAATTTAGTTATGGAATTACTTAAATTATTATTTATTCTATGTTTTTGTTTTCTGTTTTCTACAATTAGTTGCCACAAAGGGTTAAATATCTTTAAGTGATCTTAGGAATTTTCTTAGAAATTTTAATAACCTAATTACCTTCAAGTGCCATTTAAGTTTAAAAATTAGTATCAGAGCCTAGGTGTGAGATCCCACATCGGTTGGAGAGGAGAACGAAGTATGCCTTATAAGGGTATGGATACCTCTCCCCTACAGACGCGTTTTCCCTAGCACAACGGCTCGGATTCTTAAAAAACTCTGAGGTTAAATGTGCTTAGGTGAGAGTAGTACCAGGATGGGTGATCTCCTGGGAAGTCCTCGCCTAAAGGGAAAAAACAAAACCGTGCAGGTAGCCGGGTTGAGGGTTGCAGCCCAATATACTGGCCCAAAGCGGACAATATCTGTAGGCGAGTGGTCTGGGCTGTTATACTAGGTCTCACCTAATATAAATTTTAACGAATTTATGAGAAAAGATCGATACGGCACATACAAGGAACACCTTTACTCTCCCATCTAATGTAGAAGGTTACAATACTGATGGAATACCTTATTTTGATAGAAATAACTACTTATATTAGAAGACTAGGATGAGATACTATTTGATAGGCGAAAGTGTAGATCTATGCATTATGGTTTCACAAAAAACTCTTATGCCTATCAAACTTATAGAAAATGAACTAGTACTTAAGAAAGAAAATGAGTGGGATAATAAACAAAAGAGATTAGTTTATTTAAAGGAGAAGGATGCCGAAGGCAGGGCTAGTGACTAGAGTGAAGTCATAATAAGGTATCCGTACTAGAAGGTGTGGTTAGATCACCAACTATGGGTTTAAATCTAATAGAAATTTTAGAGAATGCGTGTTACCCCGATACGCTCTAATTATATCATAGGAATTACAAAAAAGGGTTCTTTCATATACTTATTGAGAGATTCGTTTCTTTAAAATATAAAGTTATGCATATTTTGTACTGTGTATTAAGCATTAATAGGATTTTTATGTGTAAAACTGCATATGATACTTGGCATATACTAGAAATCACTCATGAAGGTAAGGATCAAGTAAAAGAAACTAAAATTAGTATGCTTACTCATCAATATGAAATTTTTAGAATGTTACAGGAAGAAAATATTTTTTATTATGTATGTTCATTTCAATAATATTATAAGTTCTTTAAAGGATCTAGGTAAGATTTATTCGAATGTTGAACTTATTAGAAAGACTTTTTTATCTCTACCAAAGTCATAAGAAGTGAAAGTAACCGTGATTGAAGAAGCAAAGACCGTTATAGTCTCCCTTTTGATAAGTTGATTAGATCCTTATTGACATATGAGATGATGTTAAAAGGAATGCAAGTAGAGGACGTCACACCTAAAAAAAAAAACATAACAGTCAAGGAGAAAGAAAGGAGAAAAGTTATAATAAAGAAACCTCATATAGAAGCAAAGGAGAAAAAAAAACTTGTGCTCATTATAAGAGGATTAAGGAAAATCATATGAAAGAAAGCTTTCATTCATAGAAGAGAAGGTACATCATTATCTAAAAGTAAATTTACTAATATAACATATTTTGAATGGGGTGAAAAAGGTCATTTGAGGTCACATTACCCACACTCTCAAGAAGATAAGAAGAAAGAAAGAAAGAAAGGAAGGAAAAGGAGTCAAAGAAGAAATCACTAAAAGCAACATGGATCGAATTAAGTGATTCCAAAAAAGAAGAAGTCGCAAACATTTGTTTCATGCTACACAATGAGGTAAGCTCTTCTCATCCTCATGAAAGTGAAAATAAATATGAAGTTGAATATACTTATGAGGAATTGCTTAAGTATATTGAGGATTTTGCTAATAAAAAGTAAAAATTGCATAACAAACATAATGAATTCTTGAAATTGATAGAAGAGTACAAATTAGAAAATGAAGGATTTAGGAAAGACTTAAACTCAATTAAGAAAGATAATGATGAATTAGTACATAAAAATATAGTGCTATAGAAAGAAGTTGAATCTCTTAAAGAATCATTTGTAATATTTACTAAAAGAAATAAGAAATTAGAAATAATGTTGAGTACTCAAAAAGAAAATGATAAACATGGCTTAACCTATAGTAATGAAAAAAGGACCATCTATTAACAAGACAGTTTTTGTAAAAAGGGAAGAACTTAGAAGATGAATATTCTCTTAAGAATGTTCAAAATACATCTATAAGTAGACCCTAATCTAGATACTATGCATACATGTACACAAAAGGCCTAGAAGCTTTAAAATGGAATTAAGCCTGTAAAGGTTATAGGAATGCATATAGGAATTATACTCCCTTTTTTTTTTTTTTTACATATTGCAATTATCATGGACATGTATTTTATTTTTTGCTATGATATACTTAGAGACATTTCACTAAGAGATAGCGATTGGTATACAATTAATATTCAAGGACCTAAGATAATGTGAGTACATAAGTCTACATGAATTTTTGTTTTGTAGGTCACCAAGAAGAAAAATAAATGGTATATAGATAGTAGATGTTCCTGACATATGATCGGTGACCCTTCAGAATTTATCACTTTCAAAAGTAAGGATGAAGGGTTCATAACTTTCAAAGATAATGCTAAGGATAAGGTAATTAGCATTAGAAAATTTGTTAAGAACAATTATCCTTTAGTTGATAATGTTTTACTTGTTGATGGTTTGAAACATAATCTTTTGAGCATTAGCCAATTGTGTGATAAAAAATTTATAGAGTATGCTTTGAAAGTAACACATATGTTATTTCAAATATAAATAATGGTAGTAATGTTTTCTTAGGAAAAAGAGATGGCAATATTTATATTGTTGATCTAGATAATACTAACCTTGAAAATAAGTGCTTAGTTTCTTTAAATGAAAGCACATGGAATTAGTATAGAAGGCTTAGATACACTAGTATGGATCTTTTATCAAAACTCAACTCTAAAAAACTTGTGAATAGGCTTCCTAGCATAAAGTACAAAAAGGATAAAATATTTGGAGCATGCAAAATGAGAAAATAAGTAAGGAGTTCGTTTCCAAGAGAGAAATCAAAAACCCCTTCTATGTAAGGCCCCAAAATATACCCTAGTTGAAATGATACATGTTTATGAAAGTATATGTGAGATAAGAGTTCAAATTGTGTTATGATTTGAATGTGAAAAGTATAAAAATTATTAAGTGACAAGTTCTGTCTATTAGTTATTTGAACTTTGGCAATGTTATGTATTAGTTGTTAATACCCGTCTATCCTTTCGAGGGTTATGTGGGTATTACAATTATGACCCTCCATATGAATTTTACATCCATTCTCTAAAAGTTGACTAATATTTAAAATATTATTCTTTAGTTTTTGCATATAATAAATATTAGAGAGAAGCTTATGACCACCTACTTTTGTCCTCAACAAAATTACACCTTTGCCTTCGATCTCTACTATTATATTATCACCAAAATGTACAATCCATGTCACTTTAGTATCTAATTCAACAAATTCACTTTTATTACCTGTCGTATGATTGTTAGCCACATTATCAAGGTACCATGTGCTCTTTTCACCTTTTGGTTCATCATTGACTATAAGTAGTAGCGTTTCCTCTGTTGCATCTTCATTGGCTTCTATAAATTTTGCTTCATCTATATTTTTAGAAAAACATTCCCAAGAGTAACGACCACGCTTACCACATGAATAACATTCAGTTTAGGCTTTGTCACTTTTCCACGTATTATCCCTCTCAAAGTTGCCTCTTCCTCATCTTCATTCTCTTCCTCTTCCTCAGAAATTTTGAGTTCGATTGTCACGAGAATATTCGTGTTTACCTTTTCCTCTCCCTTGACTCCCTATATGTCCATGACCTCATCCACGACCATATTCATTTCTACGTCCACGACTACGTCCACTTCTACTTTGCTCCATATGGTTGTTTTTAGACTTTACGGATAAATTTGCTAGTAATTCTTGTTCTATTGATACCTCCTTTTTGTCGCGATTCATCATTTCTTCATGAGTTAATAATGATCCACTTATCTCGTTTATGGACATATTACTTACATTTTTAGACTCTTCAATAGCCACCGAGACATAATTAAACTTTGAGCTGAGAGAGCGTAAGACCTTTTCTACAACTTGAACATCTTGCATAGTCTCACTAAGCCTCTTCATTTGATTCACCACTCCTAGAACTCTTGTGAAATACTCTGAAATGGATTTTTCATCTTTTATTAAAAGGGTTTCAAACTCAGCCCTTAGATTTTGAAGTTGTACCTTCTTTACTTTGTCAGCTCCCATCACCAAATTTTGGAGAGTTTCCCACACTTTCTTTGATGTGATTTCATTAACTATTTTCTTGAACATTTCTTCATCCAATCCTTGATGAATGATGGTAAGTGCACTTTGATTTTTCGTCCTTTGCTTCTCTAAGGCATCTATTTCAGCTTGAGTTAAACTTTTATCATCTTAAGGTTCCGCTGTAGCCTTTCTTGAATTTCTCCTATACGTCTTGTGAACCAAGAATGGCCTTCATTCTAAGTACCCAATTCTCATAGTTGAGTTTGGTAAGTTGTGAATAGTGGAAAGGCATGGAGGCTCCTTTTATTGTCATAGTTGGCTCTGATACCACTTTATTAGAAAACAAAACAAAAACTCTCAAAGATTTGTATACTCACACACAAAGACGAATTCTTACTCATACGAACAATGGAAGATGAGGAATCTTGTAATAGAATTCTTATTCTTGACTCACTTGTATAAAATGAAACATTATATGGTTATTTATAGTGTCAAATGGAGAATTCTAGATTATCTAACTTAAAAGCTACTTAACGCTAGAATACAAAGAGGGAAAAACTTTCAATGATACATAATTTTTGTATATCAGCAAAAACTGATCAATCTGACTTTATTTCACCATAACTCTCTAAGTAACTTAAAATGACATAAAGTTTAATTCATCTAAATTTAGACACATAAATCTTTAAAAAGAATTATAAATCACCTTAATTGGTTGATTTTTGTCCATTCAACTGCTCATTCAAAATTACTACAGAATATGAAAATTCATGTTTATCATTTCTAACAGTTTGACATGCAACAATGACAGAAGAGTTGGATGCATAGTAAAAAATTAAAACATGGCATCTTGTTCCTCCTTCTTCCTCTTAGAATGTTATTATATGTAAATAGGTTTACAAAATAAAATACAAGAAGGATGGCATAGTTGATTGCTATAAAGTAAGATTGGTGCAGAGGAATTCCATCAAAGACTTGACAGTGATTATAATGATATGTTCAAACTTATGGTAAAGCCTTTTACAATTCGTCTTCATTCCTTAGCTGTTCAATAAGGATTGACTATCAAGTAACTTGATGTCTCTAATGTCTTTCTACATGGCAAAGTAGAGGAAGGTGTCTATATGGCTTAACCTCCATACTATAAAAATTCATCTTTCTTGATTATGTTTGTAAACTAAATAAATCTATCTATGATTTGAAGTAGGCGTTGAAGTAATAGTTCAAGTGCTTAATTATAGCGCTTCAATCTTTTGGTTTTGTTTATAACAAGACTGAGAGTTGTCTGCACTTCTATAAAACAAAATATGTCACTGTTTATTTTCTTATTTATATGAATGATATTTTATTGATGGGTAACAACGTGAATGCTATTCAATGCATAATAGCTTATTTACAAAGTAAATTGCACTCAAGGATCTGGGTATGCTTAGCTTTTTTCGTAGCTTTACAGTATCGTGGAGTTCGAATGGCCTTCGTCTTTTTCAAAGCAAATATGTATGAGAAATTATTAGCTAAATCACACATGGACGAAGCAAACTCAATTTCATGTCCAAGTTGTTCGAAAGTAGCACTCACAAGCAAGGGAGAACCATTTTCTGATCTTACTCTTTTTCGGCAAATTGTAGGTAGGTTGCAATAATTGTGCCACTTAGCCTGACGTAAGTATTGCAGGAAACAAAATCTCCCAATTCATGCATACACCTATAACTAATCAATGAACAGAATTGCTGCAGCATACGTTCATTTAACTTCAATCATTTTACTTATTACTATTTTAGAAAATTTTACAAAACATTTATCCTTTAACTTTCCAATTTTGGTAAATACATTAATAGTGAGTTAATAGTTATTATTTTTGTTTATCATTCACTTTGTTTTCGACAAATTGTTTATCACTCACTTAAAAATGCGAAAGCATAATCTTTCAAATGTGAACTTCAAAAAGTCGCAAAAAATCAAGGTCTTTATTTTTGTTGATGCCGCCGGTGGGAAGATGACGCAGAAGCCGACGACGGGGAATCTCCCGCCAAAATCGTCCCAAAAAACAAATCCGACAAGTAATTCTCTATATCGTCAGGACTATATTTGACAAATATTCTCAGGCTCCTATGTCTCTCATAGAACTGGCGATACGGCGACGTTAGCTTCCTCGATATAGAAACCTTGACCTCGTCCCGAAGCTTCGGGTCCGGTATAACCGACGAACTCTGTTTCTGGTACACTTCCTCAAAACTTGAATTACATCTCTTAAACATGACTTTGACATCCTCAGCCGTTATAACGGTCGTTTGGTTCTCCGTTAATATCTCAACCAATGGGCC
>JAOXYD010103842.1:0-11659 GCA_028565735.1 Pinacopodium congolense
ATTATGAAATTATTTATAATTTAAAATATAATTATGAAATTATTTATAATTTAAAATATAATTTAAAATTATTCTATTTTAATAAAGTAGTTTTTAATCTTTTGAAGGGATAATTTAAATATTTATTAATTAAACTTAAAAGTTGTTATACAATACTTTTTAATAAAATATTGATATATTAATAACTTGTTATTTTTATTAAAAAATTTTAATTTTAACCTAAATTGAATGAATTTTAGAAAGTTAGTTACTGAATTGAAAATTTTCAAAATTCTGGTCACTGAATTGAAAATTTTTTTAAAGATTAGTTACTAAATTAAAAAAATTTTAAAAGTGAGGGACGTACACGTGGACAATGACGTAGTAAAATCTGTTTACCACATCAGTATTAATTTAATGGAGTTAATATTTTAACCGTAATTGAAAAACTTTTTAAAGGTTGATTACTCAATTTAAAAATTTTAAAGATTTGTCACTTAACTGAAAAAATTTCTAAAAGGTTAATCATTTATGTAATTATTATCTCATTTGGATTTTATGGTTCTTCACTTTTATCCTTTCTTCTAACTTTTTAGGGTTATCTTGGCATTTTTTGAACCAAAGGAGGGAATATAGGTTGTAGGTTTTCAATCTTCCAAATTTTTGGTCTATTAATAAGTTACATCACATACTAGTAGCTCTTCAAATAACGTGCACTCTTATATTATCAGTTGATATAAGCATTGCAACCCTCTCTTTGATATGATATATAAAACACTACATGCATACATAAGATCCTTGTTAAACCCTGAGGTCTTCATTGGCAGGTTTAAGCTTGTAAATTAACATGTATTTTTCTATAAAATATGTGATTTTAAGCTCTAAATTTTGATTATACAATTCTTTGCTTACCATTGTGCAACCTCTAACTTCTTTCTCATTTTTGGACATATATCATTAATGGACTTCATCATTATGTCTTGGTTTTCATATATTTGAGTCATTAAGGCAATTCCTATTTCCTCAAGCATATTGATCAAATTCTTTGTACGATCTTAACGTATAAAACCATTAAAATTTTCAAAGATATTGTTGTAAACAATTTCACACTTTGATCTTATGCTCATAAATGCTTTCACATAAGTCTTTGATGACCTTGCTTTGAAGTCATCATAAGCCTTTTTTTTATATGATCTTCAATTACTTCATTATCTCATTAAATTCAACTTCTGTTTTGCAGTTAATTGGCTGCCAATATAAACTCTAATATAAGTAACATTTATGTAGACTATACAAATTTATGGAGGCATGTTGAGCACATGTTTTGTACTTAACTTATAGGAAGTGATTCTTTAATGCTTCCAAAAACCCTAATATAAAAAAGAAAAAAGATGTTAGCATAATAATTCAAAACACATATGGAAATGAACTAAAACGATATGAACACTTAGAGAACACCATTTGTTAATCACTTATAAAAGTCCATACATTCCTACTTATATTTAGATCTTTAATAAGAATGTTTAAAAATTAATGCCAAGAATGATAATTTTCTCCCTTAACCATGTTCCATAATATAGGGAACATCTGGTTGTTTCCATCTCAACCAATTGTAACTAATAATGCACCTCCAAGGAATGTCTTCAAAAAGCATTCACCTAAGCCAATTATTTTCTTAAAACCTCCTAGAAACCCATATTCAATATACTAAATTCCACATGAAACCTCTTAAACATTAGTAGTCCAGACCTTTCATCAAATTCAGTTTGTATAATGAATTACTCATCTTTGTCAGACTTTCATAACCTTTATTCATAAGAACATAACTTTGCATAATGACCTTCTAGAGATCCTCGTAGCATCATTATTGCCTCCCATTTTACCTTTAATAATGGGATTTAGTTACCAGTATTACATACTTTCTCTTAAGATCATTTGTTATCTTATTAATTGGCCAAATTGAGTTCTTTCTAAACTTGTGCAAGAATTCAGTTACTATCCATTTTGTACTAGCTTGCCTATTTCTTTACACTTTCTTGTAGGTATGCTTGTTTTCTAAAATCTTCACCAAAAATGTATTTAGATTTCTAATTCAACTAGAATATATCTTGAATAGACATTCTGCATCACAAATAACCTCCATTACTGCATTAGATCTTGCTATGAAAATGTCATATACATTTGTTTTAGCATAATTTCTTATTAATTCTCTAAACTACGTCTCATCCTCAAACCTTATACTTATTTAAAATTGAAAATCCTTCATATCCACTTCAGGATTAAACAGAACGTATTTCTTTCTTATAACAGATATCTCTTCGTAATGTTTTTCATTACAAACTAATCAGTGAGCTTTAGCATTATTATCCTTGTATTCACTATAAAAACCATGTGAACTTCTTTCTTGGATTCTTTTTGAATTAGAAACTTACTCTACAAAGCAACTTTTTCCACTACTTTTAACTCTATTTATAACATCATCGAACTCAAACTGGCTGCACACCTTCTTCTCATATTTCTTCTCTTTTGATTTCATCACAACATGTTCTTCATTATCAGTTGCATATAGTTCATTTATAACTAAATCATTTTTAGATTCACTCATTCCATAACATTGAAATCTTCACCATCTTGTTCTACCAAAACTTAAAATATACCTTCCTCTTTTATACTAATATTCTACTATGTATTAGTTTCACAATCATCGTTAATATCAAAATTAGACGCTCTATAGTGTTTGCAAGATTCTCATAACCATGCCTGTAATATACTTCAACATTATGATAGTCCAATTCTTCCATATAGTTAAGCATTACCAATGTATCCTTGTCATGATGTAAGCTCAACTCCCTCAAAGAATTCATCAAATCCTTAGGAAACTTATAAAACATAGATATTACTCTATGTCCTTTATCCTTTAACACCCATTTCAATACTAGCATACTAAGTTCATCAACACTCATATCGTTCTTCCTTTAGATCATATCTCCAACATATTTGTTGTTTTCATTTCTTTTCAACACCCCACTATAATGAAAGACTTAATTGACCAACGTTGGTAATACAAACATTTGAATAATTCATATGTAATGGCATTTATATTTAACAAAAGTTCTATTAGATTAAAAAATGTATACAACAATATGCATGGTTCTCACACCAATTACTACATTTACATAGCCAATTATTCATAAATACTGCATTTACACAATCAATTATTCATTATAGAAAAGGCTATGTTCAAATCTTTGGTGTTTGTTAAGGTTAATTCTATTTCTTAAGAACTTGGACAGACTTTCCTATGAAAACCACTTTAGAAATTGATCTTGCATATGATAACAAACCTGTTGACATAAAAGTTTGACTTACGGCTAACTTGTTGACATAAAAGTAGAGTGTGAAATCTTTAAAGAGTTTATGGAATTTTTGGTTCATAATTTCATCAATAATTAATTGTGTCCTAATTAATTCTTGAGCAACTAGCCCCCTCATTTTTTACTTCTAACTAGTTTGAATGTGAAAAAGAGCACTTATAATTAGTTGATTCAATATTGCCCCCAAATATGAAGGAAAGAAAGTTCAATATTAAATCATTTATAGTAATCATGAAAACTATTATGTACTTACAACCTATTATGTTGCAACCTGTTCTATCCTATCCTAATTTTGTTGGCACCTATATTATATCATAGTTGTAAACTATGCAGGCACATAAGATATTTCACTAATTTGCAACCTATTCTAGAAAGCAATCTTTACGGGTAGTTATTAGTCTAATTTGTTTTGTAGTCATGGTTGTGGATTATTTGTGCTTATATATTTGTACTGATAGTTGAACCTTACATAATTGTCACCTATATACATAATATTTAGTGATATGATAATGACAATTTGAAAATGTCATATAACAATTAATTTTTTTGTCCTTGAATTTCATACATGACCTTGGGTAAATTATTGGATAAGGTCATGGTATCAAGAGAAATTAATTTTAGATTAAGGCAAAATACAAGAACAAAAAATATTTATCATATTAGGGCAATTTAGAGATGAGATCCGAAATCAATTAAGTTCAGATTAGGTAAAATTACATAAAAGGCATTTAATGATCTATCACATTAGGGAAAATTATAAGAACCAAAAGCTATTAAGTTCATATTCACTTATAGTAAGAGATTTCCAATTGGTTCGAATGTGAAAAAGAGCATATACAATTAGTTGATTCAATATGGCCTCTAGATGTGGAGAAAAGAAAGTTCAATACTCAATCATTTACAATAGTCCTAGAAACGGTTATACAGTTACAACCTAATTCAGTTGCCACCTAATTTATGTTATAGTTGCAACCTATATAGGCACATAAGATATTTCATTAAGTTGCAACCTCTTATGGAAAGCAATCTTCATATGCACTTATTACTCTAATTTGTTATATAGTCATGATTATGGAGTGTTTGTGCTTATGTACATGGAGTGTGCTGATGATTGGACCTTGAACAATTGGGATATAAAGGCATGTACCATAATATTGTCACCTAAATACATAACATTTAATGATATGAAAATGATAGTTTGAAAGTGTCATTTAAAAATTAACTTTTTTATGCTTTGAAACTCATATGTAGCTTTGGCTAAATTGCTGAATAAGGTTATGATCTCAAGAGAAATTAAGTTCAGATTATGACAAAATATAAGAACTAAAACCATCTTTCAGATTAGGGGAAATTAAAGATGAGGTATGTAACCAATTAAGTTCAGATTAAGGTAAATTACATAAAGGGCAGTCAACCATCTATCATCATATTAGGACAAATTACAAGAATCAAAAGTTATGAAGTTCATATTCACTCTTAGTAAGAGACGGACAATGATGCAAAGATGATAACTGACACACAAAAATCCCAATAGTTACTGAAGGATGAAGCAAATGGACAAAACAAGCAACTAAGATAGAACACTAATAGGTTTATCTATCAAATTAGGGCAAATTACAAAAATCAAAATCAATTAAGTTAAGAAAAGGATGGCAAGCCAAAAGTGACAGCTAACACTAAAAATTTTTCCAATATTCTACGAAGGTAATTGTTGTAGATTCAAAGCAAGCCCAATGTAAATGCTACCAAAAGGTGAAGCAAATGGACAACACAAGCTTTTGTGATTGGAAGTAGAATCAAATTAGTGAAGCAAAAGAGGGCACTAGGTGTTTGGCTAAAGGGAAGAATGTCAAAGGAAAGATAAAGGTTTTGAATTTTTTTTACTAAATTACTTTAAACAATTATTTTCAATTTTAAAATTTATAAAAAAATTTAGACATTTACACGTGTACCTTCCATATCAAGGGCATGTGTCAAAGTGTTGACTGATGCGATGTCCATATTAGCTCTGTTAATAGTTCTGTTAAAACTAGGCTACTTTTGCCAAAAAAATGAAAATGAAAGTTTTGAATTTCATTTTCATTTTTTAAAGTTGCTACTAGAGTTATGAAATTGAATAAAAATTTTATTTTAAATAATTTTTCCTAAATAAAAACTCTCCAGTTACCTACTTTAGTGAGCATTTAATTTAGTGCTTTTATAAGTCTCTTCAGCAAATTTTGCAGCATCCATTTTAATCTAAAAAATACTTATGTTTATTCAAATATTTTTTGATTCCTTAAATTAAACTCTAGAAAATTATAAAAATAAAATGGGAAATTAAAAAAATCATGAACTTTGCCTAAATTTGCAATACTAGCTTTTAATCGATAAATACAACAACTTTTAATTTATCACAAAATTATCCAACCATCAACAACTTCGTTAAAATTGATGGTGTGTCTCACACATCAATATAAGTACATGCCACGTATGAGATATGTGTAATATCTAAGTGAACAGGAAAAAAACGAAAAAAAAAATGAACGTTATCATTTTGAACCTTAATTGAAGCCTAACTCCTCTATCATTTTTATAGTAAAATATCTTTAACTGATTTTTCATAACTAAATATTTACAAAAGCCTACAATTTTAATCTTCATCAACCAATTGCATAATAACAATATATTTTATTTAATAATTATAATAATTACTTTAGTATTAACACACTGATAAAAATATTGACTAATATTAAGTTTATCATTTGAGATCCACAATTTCATTTTCTTATTACAATAAAGATAGTCAATATACGGAATTTGAAATGTAACAATATTATGAATTAGAAACCACTTAAACAAAATATAATCTACATAGAGAGTTTTAAGTTGAAAATAAAATAAAAAGGATTGGTTTATCATTTAACATAATGCATTATATAGAGAGTTTTAAGTAGAAAATAAAATAAAAAGTTTTGGTTTATCATTTAACATAATGCATTATATAGAGAGTTCTAAGTAGAAAATAACATAAAAAGGTTTGGTTTATCATTTAACATAATGCATTCTCTTGGAAAAATTGATAATACATCATTTTAATTTTTGCTAAATTGTCGAAACAACAATAGATATCATTTTTTAATCCATTCACGACACTTCTACACTCTTTTTAAGTCACATATATACCAAATGTATAAGCAACAAAGGTTATTTATACTTTTTTGCCACCCATATCACAAGTAATTAACATAATAAAACTGAGGGGAAGATGATATGGACTTTAAACAATGTCTAAAAGATGTTTCACTCACCCATTGACCATGAAACTATTAATAAGATATGAGCTAATAAACTATAGCTTGAGTCTATGTAATTAGTTGTAATAATATAAACTTTACCATGCATTGCCAATACCTAAGGGTCAAAACAAACCATCAGCAACTCAAGTTAAATAATGTCACATACCTAAATTCACTATGCAACAAAAGACAAACACATTTACATTCATATGTCTTGCTAGTTAGGAATGGCAGATAATATGAAGCAATCACACGATGCCTAATAAACATAATAAAAATTTCAATTTCGTTTAAAATTATTCTCCCTCGTTTCATCTTCTCTTTTTCCCTTAACATTCTATATAGCTTTTATTTCTGAACTATCCATTGATAAGGGGAAAAAAAAGGCAGCAAATCAGAGATTTACTTTTCTTCATGCCCAAATTGTTTTTAAGACTACTCATGAAACAAGTTTGTTATCCCATACTTTTAATAACTTAGGGAAAGGTGCAGTTTTGATAAATTAAGGTAGAATAGTAGAAACTTAAAATGATGAAAGAGATTAGAAAGGTTTGAAAGAAAGATGAAAAACCCTTACAAATAAAGGACAAAAAAGCATTAAAAAGAGATACTTGCTAAACGATATTAACTACCTTTAAGCAAAATGTGGTCTTTGCATAAAGTTTTTAAAATGTAGAAATTGGTAAAACTCGGCACACCTCCACATGGGTCAACCGACTAAGAAAATTAATTGGCCACACCTACCTCCAATAGATAAGGACCTATAAATGGGAGTGCATGTTTTTAATTAATGCAAACAATGAAACTTAAAGCTAGTACATGAATACTAATCCAAACTTTCTTTCGACTTGGTTCCAGTTTTGTCCCAACTGGATTAAGAGGGACCTCTTATCTCATTAAATATCAAATCATCTTTTGGTCTATGCTAAAATATGCAGCAAAACATCATCAATGTGTTTAGCCTGGCATTTTAATCTCTAAGACAAAAAAAAAGAAAGAAGAAGGTTAAAATAAGCAAAAATTCACGTGGAAATTTCAATCATAGGTTGAAAGGAGCAAAATCTCACATGAAAAATGTAATATCCCTCCCAATATAAATATATTTCTCTCTTATTTTCTCAAAATTTTCATTTTAACCCCCTAAAAGCCACTATTTATGATCTCCCTCTCTTCATCTATTCTTCATTACCGGTGACTCAAACCAACCAATATTATATACTAATCTCTTCCTCTTGACCAACTCATCAAAGCCATACCACTTTAAACTATCAATATTATCATAATCGTTATAAAACTTGAGAAGAAAAATCAACGAAAAGCTTCAATCATCAATCTGTCGCCTCTAGTGGTTGTTGTCAACCACTACCACCACCACCAATCAATTCGTCTTGATGTCAGGAACAAAAACTCTATGGTCTCATTACCAACCGTCGTCTAAATCACCACCAATTGATGGAAAAATAGGTTAAGATTTCAAATGATTTTTCTTGAATTCATTACAATATGTTAAGAATTTGAGCATGTTGCTTTGATGAAAGTTGTTTTACTTATCAAGAGTTTTAATTTAGTATAAAAATCATTGTATTATGAGATTAAAAAAAATTTCGATGATCGGAGGGATTATTTCGACTGTTGGAGTCATTGTTTCGGCGACTCTTCCAACGACTTTTTCAAACAATTCTATAAATTATGCTAATCATTTTTTTCTTAAGAATCATAGAATGATTCTCAATAGTTTATAAATTAAAAATCATTAAAAGGTTAAGCAAGAACGAGAGCAATAATTGAATTACATAATTATACTACTTTAGCAACTTAAATGATATGCAGATTGTTACCTAGCCTAATAACTCCTTTATAATACTATTTAGATATTTTCTTTTTGATTTAATAGGTATATTAGGAGTAGGACCCACATCACAAGGATCGAACATATGCTTTTGATTATCAAGTAAGTTCATAGTGGCTTACTATTATCATATTTATACTAGCCTTGAATAAAGTTCAACATTGGTACAGAAGACAACATATAGGAATGTATATCCATATTCATTTGCATGTACATACACATATGTCTACACACACACACACACACACACATATATATATATTTGAGTATATCGAATTATTTAAGAGGATACAATTTTTATTTAGGAGTTGCATACATGCATTAGTCATTGCATAACTGAATGATTGTTTAATGAAATTGCAAGATTGATATATTGATGATGTGTTGCTGTGTTTGATTATGAGGAAGGGAAGATGTATAAGATGTGCCATCTGATGGGTATGTGTTAGGATCAGCTGTGCACTGATTGTGATTATGAGAGTTATTATGATTTATGATATTGAGATATATTATGAGCTGATTCTAGTTAATGCTTGACTCTTGGTTAAACCCTTATTTATTGTGCTTATTATTGATATGTTTATGAATTTAGATGCATTAAGCGAGGGTTGGTCTGTTGATGATGCTTGACTTCCTGCAACCTTTTTAGATTAAGAGAGCATTATAACTATATGAATATAGGAGCATGGCTAGACCATTTGTGATACTTAACTCCTAGTAACCATTCGAAATTTAGTGTTGTGAGGATTTACTTTCAGAGATTAGGGTCCTACAGGTATTCTTTTCTACGATTAATTTATAGTTGATGTGATTGTATGTATAGCAAGTTGTGTGCATATTTTTGTATTAATTCATTATTGTGAGCATGACATTGAATATCGTATGACAGTGTGAGCTTATTCAGCGATGCCTAACTCCTCTTGACTCTTTTTTTTTTTCAGATCAGCAACTATCGACTTTATAATAGTGATTTTCGAGACATTTCAGCCATAATCTACTTATTTTATATATAATTTTCACTTATTTTCATTTGTATTTGTATGCTAGTGTTTATAGTAACATGATGTAGTATGTTATACATTTTCCTTCTGATGTACTCAATATAGTATTGTCCTTATACATGTTGTATTATTATTTATTTTTTTTCGAGTTTTAAATTAGTTTTTTTATAACAATAAACTTACGTGTGATTTTAGGATTTCAGTCCTTTTGTCCCACATGTCGATCATGTGTTCATTTCTGGTCGTAACAAAAAATGGGCGAAATTGACGAGAATGGTCAACGAGTACTACAAAGGAAGATCAATGAATTAAACACGCAAGAAGGGGCAATAGTGGCAAACTATTGGCCGGAAAGCATCAGTGGAAATAAGGTGAATTAGGTTTCAATCAGAGTTTAAAACGATAACTTTTATTTTTCATTTTTAATTTTTACCTGTATATTATATGTGTCTTACACATTGACATCATAATATGTGTGATACATCATCAAGTTTAACAGAGCTACTGATGGTCGAGTACTTTTGAAATAAATTAAAAGAGTTGTATGAAATTATCAAAAATTTTTGTTCTGACTATTATTGTAAATTTGGCCAAAATTCACAATTTTGTTAAATTTGTCCAAATAAAAATATATACGAATTGATCCAACCACCTTTCCTTAGATTGAAGCAATGAACTCTCTGTAAAGGTCTCTCCATTAACACTTCAAGATTAAGAAACCGAGATACATCATCAAGTTTAATGAAAAAAGTGATGCGTAAATGTTAACGTAAACCAAAGCCCTATTGTTCATCTATCAACCTCTCCTAACTTTTCTCTTGCTCGTTTTATCATTTCCTTTTTAATAATATATTTGATTAGAAATTGGGCAGATATGAAAGTTCCTCTTTTAGACTTGTTAATTAAATTCAAATTCTTTCTTCATAAAAGTTTGCTTCGTTATCGGGGAGGTGATGTCGTACAAGCTGTAATGATAAAATTTTCAACCAATAGTCAAGCAACGTAACTCGCTGCTTTTTCTAAAAAAAAAGAAAAAAAACCCATTTACCTCATTACCTTATGGTCGCCAGCAACCATTCATATTATATGTCTGCAAAGGAATTTGGCAATATTACAGGAAAGTAGAAAAATCTAGAAACCTTTCTTATTATTGCATACTTGTACTTCTTCTTTCCCCCGTCTGTCTGGTTCCATAGATTAGACATAGAATAAGGTAATTAATTTTACTGGGCTTTAATTCGAGGAAAGGTATGACAGATTTCTGTTCCTTAACCACGGTCTCATTCATTGGATTCATATTACTTCAAAGTCCAAAAGCATACCAAAGGTTGGCTCAGGCTCCGCATCACTATCAGGAACTGAAGGTCCAATAAGAATTTCAATCAAAAGCCCATGGCTTACAATTGAAAGATTTCTTTTCCTTCCACTGAAAATCTAGCCGACACTAGTTGCCAGTCAGGCACACGTGAAGAAAAATCAAATGAATTTCCCATAATCCAATTGTATAGATACTACAGAGCAAATTAAGTCATGTATAAGTAGAATCTTAGTTCAATATTGATGACTTTTCAATTCTCGTCTATATTTCAATGTCCATGTTGAAAACCAAGAGATTTTCGTTATCTATTAGTTGAGCTAATTTGCTCCAAACATTATGTTTATGACCTCAAATCTCGTTATGAAAGGAAAACAAAAAATATATGCTCCTTATTTTCTAGATTTATAATGAACCTCTGCTCTAAACCTAAAAACAAAAAGGTAGGTTTTCCATATGGTGAACCAATTGCCGTAGCGCCTATACCTTTCAGGACTATTCAGGATATCATTCTCCCCAAAACCCTATGCCACGTTACCATTGTGTAAATTATAATCACGATTTTAGAAAGAATTAAGTCCAATTTCCCTCCAAATTTACTATGGTAAAAACAATAATCCTAGTATGACATCCGTCCTCTTATCTTAGAGAGTGAATTGTAACCCCACGCTACTAAAAATCTGTCTACACATATCCTAGGCTGATTGAAAATTGAATCAAGGAACGATCTTGTAGGCAATAAAAGGCAAGCACAAGATCATTTGAATAAACCAAGATACGACAATATGATCAACAAACTCACAAGTTACCATTTTTGTGAAATTGGCGAAAGTCAGGCATTGCTTAGCAGCCTGAGACCACGA
>JAOXYD010103853.1:0-11658 GCA_028565735.1 Pinacopodium congolense
GCTAAGATCTCTCTTCAACTAAATGCAAAAACCTGAAAATGTATAGGTCTATTAGAAGCCAACTCTCGTTGTACTATTATCTTAAATTATTATTTATTATACATTTTTTTCTACAATTAATTTTCACAAGGTCTTAAATATTTTTAAGTAATCTTAGGAATTTTTGTAAACGTTTTAAGAACCTAATCCCCTACCCCCTACCCAAAAATTTTCTTAGGGTGACATTTAAGTCTAACGTGTTTGAACTAAGATATTGTAATGTTTTAGTCACCCTCTCTCAAGGTGTAATCAAAATTCCTTAGTTGAATAAGATAGGAATAGATTTACAATCTCTCAATCCAATAAAACCTTTCAACTAATTATGAAGCAATCCTTTAGGTAATCAATTAATCAATAAGATCTTTGTTCAAATTGTTAGTCCCATATGGCACCTAAGAGGGGGATGCATTGGGTTATATAACACTTTAACAAAAATTGCAGAAGCTAGACACAAAAGTATTGAAATGCACAAATAAAAGGTGTTGAACCAAAGAAAGTTTCACCATATTTTAATGATGACAAAATATTTTTGTTATGTTGTTATTGATATTCTTGTTTTAATGTGTATAAGGATAGGTTGGTTGAAAGGTTGATTGGAAAGTTTGATTGTCTAGATAAAGTAAGAATCGGTCGAACGAATACAGATTGGTTGACCGAACATCAACATTGAAAATATTCTTAGAACCTAATTCACTCCCCTCTTAGGTGCTATTTAGGGGTAACAATTGTTATTAGAGCGTAGGTCTCACTTGGAGTGTAAATTCTAACGAATTTATGAGGAAAGATCAAATGACACATTTCATGAATTCTGTAGGTTCTTCATATAACTTAGATGGGTATAATCCACATAGAACACCATTCTTCAATGGTAACAATTATATATATTAGAAGAATAGGATGAGATGTTACTTGAAAGGGGAAAACATTGATTTATGGACAATGGTAACTCATCCACTTATAATGCCTACAAAACTCATATGAAATTAAATATTCCTAGAGAAAGAGAATGAGTGGAACCTAGAAGAAAAGAGGTCAATCTTCTTTGAATAGTAAGTCTATGCATATTTTGTATTGCGCTTTAAGCATGGAGGAATGCAATAGGGTTGCAATGTGTGAAACTGCATATGATAAATGGCATGCTCTTGAAATTACTCATGAAGGTACCAATCAAATCAAGGAGACTAAAATAGGTATGCTTACTCATGATTATGAACATTTTCATATGATGCATGATGAGACAATTTTTTCAATGTATGCTCATTTTAATAATATTATAAGTGTGCTAAAAGGACTAGGTAAGACCTACTCTAGTGTTGAGCTAAGTAGGAAAATATTAATGTCCCTACCCAAGACATGAGAAGCAAAGATGACGGTGCTACAAGAGGCTAAGGATCTTAACACACTTCCTCTCGACAAGCTCATTGGTTTACTTCTAACATACAAAATGAGGATGAAAAACATCCAAGAGGAACAAGAGGGGCCAAGGAAGAAAAATGTGGTGTTCTAAGTGACCAAAAAGGAGGAAAACGACAATGAATAATTGTCACTTGGAAGAAAAAGTGAGGAGCTTGCATTCATCACAAGAAAGCTAAAGAAGTCCATGCGAAATGCCTCAACGCATCAAAAAGGTACGTCTAATTCAAAGTATAAGTTATCTAACACAACATGTTTTGAGTGTGGTGAAAAAGGACATTTGAGATCGCAATGCCCCAACTTACAAGAAGAAGAAGGAAGAGACTTCAAGAAAAAGAAAGCATTGAAAACCTCTTGGTCTGAATCTAGCGATTTCGAAGAAGAGGAAGTGGCCAACATGTGCTTTATGGCACACAATAAGATATGTTCTCCACTTAGTGAAGATGAATGTGATTATACGCATGATGAAGTATTAGAACACATAGAAGAATTAACTAAAAAGAAAAAGTAATTCCATGATAAACATAAGAAAGCCTTATAAGAATTAGATAAGTATAAATAAAAAAATAATAGCCTTAAAAAATATATGACCTTGATTAATAAAGACAACGATGAGCTTGTAAATGAAAATAGGCCCTTAAAGAAAGAAATTGAATCCCTTAAGGAATCACTTGAAAATTTTAACAAAGGAAAAGGAAAACTAGATACGTTATTGAGTATTTAAAAGTTCAGAAACGATAAACATGGTTTAGGGTATAGTAACGAAAATGGGGCATCTACTAGTAAGACCGTTTTTATGAAGACAAAGAACTTAAAAGATAAATATACTCCTAGGGCTGTTTAAAATGCACCTAGTAGACCTCAACCTAAGCATCATGTATTTTTTTATACATCAAGACCATTACAAAGAAAGAATGTGAATGTGCATATGCCCAAAAATAGATATAATTTATGTGTTAATTGATAAGCTCATTGCAAGTTATCAAATAGTGGTGAGCTAAAGTCAAACCACAGAGAGTCGAGACACAAATGTTATTTCAAATGTTGTAAGAAAAAGAAAAAGAAAATACCCTGAAGAGATGAAAGCAAGAAAAACTAAGATGAAAAAGACACAAACAAAGAGACAAATACAAAGCAAATTTAGACAAGACTAATAACAATAGCAAAGAAGTGGGTTGGAGATATCTTTGGAATTTAATGATCATTGATCCTTTAATCTAAATAAGAGGTACTTTAGTCATGGTGTTAGCCTATAGGCTCGAATAAGTTCTCAAGCCCTCAATTCTTCTAAATTAAACAAATATAGCATGCTCTAGAAATGCCTCTATCCCCATCTATAACCTAGAAAAAGCTCTCTAGATTTAATAGCAAAGACATCTTAGGTATTAAGGAACGACTAACTTAGGCCACTTACTCACAAGCTCAGAAGGTGTAATCTAAAGATATGAGACCTTGGGTTAGTTGATTAAGTATCCTAACAAATTTAAGTAACCTATTGCTAATTTCAGGAATTGCTATGGACTTTTACGTATCATACGCTCAACACTAGCTTTTGTATTAGAAAGTTACCTAAAGGTGATCAAGCCTAGAGATAACTCCTAAGTCATGACATTTAACCTAAGTCCCAAACCAACTAAGACAAACAAGCATCACATTAAGCATACTTCAACTCCATTCTCACAATTTTCATCCCTTCATCCTTTTAATATCTCCAAGCCCCTAAGAAGACTAGCCACACATGTTCAAACTACTTAAAAAAAAGATTAATGAACATAAGTCATACTTAATTAATTAAAACAAAAGCTGGAAAATTTAAAAAACTTATTGAAAACAAAATTGAACACTTAAACTAACACAAACTTAAGTTAACTAAGATATTAATTAATTAGATAAAACCTAATTCACCAAAGCACAAATTAATATTCTAACAAAAAATTTAAGCACCTATTACTTGAACAAAAAACTAAAATTACGTGAATTAACACCTAAAAACAGCACAAATTTTAGTTATCAAGCATCAATGAACTAAGGACACTAAGAATAAACAAAACTCCATGGAATAACACTTCACCCACTCTAAATTTTAATCAAAAAAATATGAAAAATATTAAAGTCCAAAGCTTAAACAACTAAGATAAAAGTTGGAAAATTAATGAATAATCTAAGAAATCAAAATTCAACACTTTACCTAATGAAAACTTAAGTTACTTCAATTGGTAGGCAATTATCTAGAACTTAATTAAGTGATACTTAATTTAGAACTTTAAATAAAAATTATAAATTATAAAAATTAAACAAAAACGGAAATGTTAATGAACTAAAGCTTAAAAACATGCATTAAAACTAACTAGTAAGCATAGGTGAACCAAGCATTCTATAGATAAATAAAACTCTATGAAATAAAGCTTTAAATAACTTAATACTTAATCAAAATAAATATGAACTATTTTCATTCAATGTTTGAAAATAAAACAATATCCAATGATCTAGATACATATGGTTAAGCAACATTGATATTCGGCCAAGGCAAAATAATGAAATTTAGACTTAGCAAAACAATGAAATTCCATGGAATGTATGAGACATGGCATTAGTAATTAAAACTAATAGAAAATCAAAAGTAAAGCAATAACAATTGTAAATGAAATAAACTTCAAGATCCAACCATGAGTTAACAACCAGGAGACCTGATTCCTAAGCCATGGAGAAGAAGACAAAAAACACCTAAAATGGAGGAGCTCCTAACGTTTTCCAACCAAGCTTCCTAAGGTAACTCCTCCTTTTCCTATTCTTTTCTTATCCTCTTATGTGTCCAGTCGTCCCTCTCCTAAGTGAAGTGGGTAGAAGAAAAAAACAGCCTACCATGGTTGGCATACCCACTCACTTCTCTAGCCAAAACTCACCAAGAATCCACCTTCTATTCTCCCTTTTTGTTTTGTGTTTTGTTCTCTCCTTGTGCAACCGCCCACTCTCCCTCTTTATTCTATTTCTTATTGTTGTTTTAAGTGTGCAGCCGTCAAACTCCTTAGCCAAGCCTCCACACTAGGTCTTTTGCCTTTTATTCCCCCCAAAACAAAATCATGTTCTGCCTCTAACTCAAAAGCTTCAAACGTTGTGTTTTCCCTCTCCCACAAGGCCTTAATATTATATGTTTTTAAACACCATTTACTATTGTTTAATGACTTACTTTACCTCACCAAATTGTTGTCATTTGGTGCCTCTTGGAGAGTTGTGTTTTAAGTATTAAAAAAAACAAGGCTTCATAGCTGCTACCGTATTCGTCCTCGGTTGATGTCATTTTAGAACTTTTTTAAAATGCAAAACCAACGTTTGCTCTTAATTCAATTGCAAGACCCCTCTTCATTGCTTCCAATCACTTCTAATCTTTTTCTTTTCTATATAAATTTGTGTTTACTCATTAAATTTGCATCAAAACATAATATAAACACAAAATGAGCATTTAGGAAATAAAATAGAGTTGAATTCATATTCAAATACATATAGAAATGTCATATAATTCAACCTTATCATTAATGCTCATCATCAAAATGATGCATGTAGGCCTTTTACGTCATATTTTCTTAGAAATGTTTATCATACACATCATATGCCTTTAAATGTCTCTCATACATATTCTAGAAAAGATTTTCATCAAAGAAAATTGTTTACATCTAGAAATGCATATAGGAACAATATGAGACCTCATTCATATGATACATTTAGGAGTTTTAATAGATCTAGACTAAGACATGCTCATAAATTACGTACTCCATTATCTTTTTATTTCTGTGATCGTTTTGGACATGTTCAAAAATATTGTTTTGATCATCTAAATATTTTGTTAACTAGTCGCTAAAGATATAAAACTGACCATCAAGGACTCAAGATGATATGGGTACCAAAAGTTCGATAAATTTATTTTATAGGTATTAAATGGTATCTTCAAGAGCATAAAAGAAAAATAAATTTCCAACAATGATGAACCAAGGATGTAAAGACTACAAGAGGTTGGTGATAGATTATCAAAAGGGAGGTACACCTTAAACCTACATTTTTTTTACTTGATTAAGTTTTACATTGATTTCTTGATTAACTACAATTCTGAATAAAAATTAGATAATTGAATCTACTTAAATTTGTGTATTACTTGATTTATAAATAAAGTAATTGATTTTTTTAAAATGTGATAATTTTGTATGCTTGTATATTGTTGACTATCGATCGACCGATAGGGGTTAGTTCGGCCTATCGAATATGTTTTTATAGGTATATCAGTTGACCGATAGGATTAGTTTGGCTAACCAAACGTGATGTGTCAGGACATCAATCGAACGACATCAATTTTCAGTTGACTGAATGATCAAAATTCTGCAATTTTAATTCCTATATTTTGTGTTATTTGTGCATAATTTTTATATGATATATATTTTCTTGTTTGGATAGATTTAAGTTTTAACTCATTCGAAAACTTGATTGCACTACATGAATATAACATTCAAGCTTCTTAATTTTTTTATGTTGGTCTTGGTTGAAGAATTTCTTTTAACAACATTTCTATATGTTTAAATTTTTGTATAATTATGTGTCTTGATAAATGTTTTGAAGTAATCACTTTAAGTGTTTCCTAGATGTTTAGATACTTTATGACTTATAAGAATATTAACAGGCATGGTCTGAGCATATTCTTAATAATCAAGTTTTTGACTTCTGAATCCCTATTATGTATTTTAAACCTCTGAACTTACTTATTTTTAAGAAAAATTATTTTTATTGAGGGGAAGCGTGGACCTTCATTGCATAATTGAGTATATTCTCGATAATTTCTTCCATGAGTTTTTTAAAGTCAAGTAAGAATGCATCTATGGTTTAATGATGATATGATCCTTCACATACATTTTATGTGTTACATTGAAAGTTTGATTGCATGAATTAAGGGGGACTCGTTGATAAAGTTTTTGATTAGTTAAGACTCTTAAGATATTTTTTAACAATTGGTGTCATATATGAAGCAATTTTAATTGGTATCTTGAACTTATTTTTGTCTTGACATTGTTATTGATTTTTGGAAGTATCTCTTTTAAAAGAGAAACGTGTTGTGTTTTAGTACTTTTTGATGATGCATTACGTCATTTGTTTATTTTGGATGATATTAACAATTGGTATTGTAGTATTTTTTTTAATAAAATTGATCGGTATTATTCATTGGTTTGCATTGTCTTTATTACAATTGGTATCAACATGTTGTTTTTTCATAAACTTTTGATGTTTGTAAACAAGTGGTTTCTTACCTTGAAAAATGTTTTCCGAACGACAAGAATAATTGGAATAAGTTTTTTCTTTCTAAAAATTATCATCAAGTTTTTTTCCTCTAGCATTTGATATCATATTTTTTTAAGAATTGGTATAAACATGTCTACTTTTTAGTATATTTGGTTTCAAGTGTATGATTTTTCAGTTTAATAATTTATAACAACAATTGGTATCTATGTTGATTTCATTGTAGAACTTTTAAATGAGATTTAGCTGTCCTTGCCCATCTTTTAAATACGTATGTTATTATATTTTGAAGGATATATTGATATGTTTTATTAAAGAGGGGCATTTATTTGAAATATTTGTTTAGAAAAGGACTAGTGTATGCTCCGTGCGTATTGGAATCAAATGTTTATAAAAAGGGGAGAATATTAGATGCTATATGTATTTGTGACTAATTTTATATTCATATTCAAGTCTTACGCCTTTTTGTAATATGTATTATATTTTTTGTTGATTACAAAAAGGGGAAGAATGATGGAAGTGCTATTAGAAAAGAGTCACAAGTTTTTTGATTTTTGCATCGTTGAGTGGTTTGATTTGTATGTTACATGCTTCTAATATCACAAAGTTTTTTCATCATAAAAAAGGGGGAGATTATTGAACCAAATAAGGTTCCACCTTATTTTGATGATGACAAAACATTTTTTTATTTTTGTTATTGACATTCTTGTTTAACTATGTATAGGATAGGTTGATTAGATCATTTAAGTAAGAACGTGTGATTGTCTACATAAAGTGAGGATCAATCGACTGAATACAAATCAGTTGACTGAACACTAGTGTTGAAGGGAGCATCGACCAATTCGGTTGACTGAATGAATGTTTTAAGGAGATTGGCTGACAGAATGAAGATTGGTCGACCAAAAGATGGCTATCGGTCGACTGAATGAACAAATTTAGAAGACTAGTTGACCCAATATGGCTATCGATTGACTGAACAAAGTGTAACGGTCATATATCTCAATGGATAGAAGAATTGCACAATGTTCAGAAAATATATACAGTGACCCAAAGAATTAATTATTAGATGATGAATGTTAGAGGGTTGTCTAATGACTAAATTGATTATACTACACTATAAATAGAGATTAAGAGAGTCTAATGGACAGATGGGTAGTGACACAGAAAGACAAGGGAAAGAGAAGTGATACAAGTTTATATTTGAGTTTAGCTTTTGTTGTGAGATTATTCGTGTACTTAAATTTGAGAAGTTATTTTTGTGCCTAGAAAAAGAATTTGTGAGGTTATTGTTGTGCTTAGAAAAAGAATTTGTGAGGTTATTCTTGGACCTAGAAAAAGGATTTGAGAGGTTATTCTTGAGCCTTAGAAAAAGGAAGAGAGATTGTTCCTAAACCTTGAAAAAGCAAAGTGGGTTATCTTTAAGCCTAAAAGGATTTGTAAGTTGTATTCAATTTTACCTCTATATTTCTTATCTTACTTTCAATAATTACAAGTGTTTTTTATCTTATTTGTTTCATAATTGTTTGTTTAGCTTCCGCAAATCATTATTGATTTTATTTTTGTATTTTCACTTAAAATATTATTGGAACCTAATTTACCCCCCAGGTCTTAGGTGCCATTTAGGACCAACAAAAGGAAATAAGTTTATAATATTGAATAAAATATGATAACAAAATACAGATAAGATTTTCAACCTTTACAACATACAAACTCCTTTTAAGGCTCAAGGATAACCCTCATGTTCTTTTTCTAAATATCAAGAATAACCTTACTAAGTTCCTTTTTAAACGCTCAAGAATAACCTCTCTAGTACAAGACCTTAGTGAAAAACAATGCTTAAAAGTAGTATAATAATAAGCCTCACAAAACTTTACTTCGCACAAGAACAACAAGGACTCAAAACTCTTTCTCAATACACAAGATAATGTAGATTTTACTCAATATTGCTCGTCTGTTATTTCTCTCTTGCTAATCCTTCAATTTACACTCTTAATCATAATCAATTGGCTTTTGTGCAATCTCCAACATTCACCTTCGTCTTTAAGAATTATTACCATTACATAATATGACCATTCCTAATTTTTTGCTCCGTAATCTTCTCATTCAGTCAACCGTTAAGAGGTGTTCGGTTGCTCGATCTTCTTTGATTTTCTTCATTCGGTGGGTCAATCTATTGGATTAGTCGATTGATCACTGTTCATTCTTCGTTCAGTCGGCCGGTCACTTCATATGGTTGACCAATTCCCTAAGAAGATGCATTCGATCGATCGGTATTAGTTCTATTGATTGAATGTTCATTTTGATCCATTCTTTCGTCATTCATTCGACTAACTCTCCTTTGTTTGATCTACTGAGTTTCTAACTCTTCGATACTTTAAACTTTCATACTTCAACGAAATACCTATTCTTATCACACATTAAAACACGATATTAGTAGTAAATTGGTTTTTTCATCATCAAAATTAGGTGGTACCTCCTTTAATTCAACATAACTAATCGATGACTTGGTATTTATGGGTCTATTAGAGTGTCAATTCTCATTGTACAACCTAATAAAAATTTCCTAACCTAATCTCTAATTCTATTGTAAGGAATAAACACAATAAATATCATAAATATGAATTCATTGAATCAATAAGATAGAGTTCAACAAAATAATTCAATAATAATTCCTACAAAGAAATTTAACCACGCATAATGTTAATGAGTTCCCCAAGGATAACAAAGAGAAGAAAGAATAAAACTAAATGAAGCTTGATGCTCTTCTCTTTAAACCTTGGTACTGGAAAACCTAGAAAGTTGAAGTATCTTGAAGAACTTCATGTTTGACCTTTATTTCTCCTTTAGGAGCCATAAAAACCTAGTTTTGCCTCTTTGGATAAGTTCCCTAATGATTAGTGGCAACTCCTAGGGTTTCCAACCCTTATATTTGTCCAAAACACCTTCAACTCATCAAAATCTTCATAAAATCCATGCTGATTGCATCTAGAGTAAGTCCTGATTATGAATAGTCATGATCTTATCGTGGGAGCCCAATTTTCTTGTGGCACAATCGTGACTTGCATCCCCAAACTCTTTATCTTCTTCTCCTTCGACAATTTTTCCAATTTTATGCTCTTCTCGGTCATTACGCTTTAACTTATTCTTCATCCATCCTTTGACCTTGAAATTTTGTGTGAAACTTAATAACATGATTTTTGTGCACCTTAAATTGATTTCACATAAATTATAACTCTAGAAATGCATCTAATTACTCAACAAAGTCACCTAAACTTGAGCTGTCACTTATTTTAGCTTCTTTTTCTCTTCTTTTAGTGCACTCTTTAAGGCATGTCTTATGGCCTTGATATGTGATAAGAAACTTCATAACTTGATGCTCTAACTCTTCAAATTGATTTCCCATCTATTCTAAGTCCAAAAGTGCATTAAAATGTTCACCAATGTCATGTACAACATGGACAATCATCCAAAACAACATAAGCAATATCTTATTCAAGAATTACTCAAATGTGCACTAAAATTACATGGAATTACCTCTCAAGACTAAGATAAATCATTATGAAATCATGCCTAGAATATGTATAAGTTAGTGCTAACAAGTACCCGTATACTTGAACTATTTCTTGTCTTCAAGTAATGAATTAAACATCTACTCAAAATAAAAGTGAGCAAGAGTTGAAAGTTGATTGAGTAAAAACAAATTTCAATTAATTATTTTTATTTAGTTCACATATCACAATTATTTCAAGACAAAAACTTTCTTATCTTACACAATGAAACTATTAGTAAAGTGGAAACTTATATGCATAATATCAAGCACCTAAGTAGTTTCATATGAATCATCATGCACACTTAGTTAAGGATGTTTGAGATAACGAAATATAACAGAACTTATAATTGGATTTTAAGGTTAGCTAGTCTTTTAAAAGGTGCACTTCTTGTAGGGCATATTTCCAGTCCTTTATACTCTTTTAGTTTGGATGGAAGGTCACTTAGTCTTTTAACGCTAAGGCACATATCTTGTGGGGCACATCTCCAGTTACACAACTAGGCCACCTTACACCAATACCACTCTTTAACTTCATCTTTTTATTTCAAGTTAGCGGAGCACAAAACCTTTGCTCATTTTAATTAATCATATATGTATTTCTTTTCAATTATTAATGTAAACAACCCATTTCAAATTCACACAACAATTATATAAAATGTCCTTAAAAGCTTGATATTATACATATGGGTCCTCAGTAACACTTGAAATTCACTCAAAATTGAAAGTAAAAGAAAAAATGAGTTAAAAATCACTTAAAAATTGTTCAATGCTCACACAATCAACAACATTGAAGAAATTAAAATATCATAATTAACAATCAACTCTTGATTTCAATCATTCTAAGAACAGACATCCAAGTCATTTCCATTAGACTCACAACAAATCAAGTGTGTAAATAAGTGAAAAAAACATGCTCAACCTCATCTTCCCCCACTACCCCACATTTAAAATCAAGTTGTCCTAAATTTGATGGATGAAAAAAATAAAGTGCATGAAGTGCAAAAGAGGGAAGGAGAACAAAACTCCCCTGAAAATTAAAGCTCACTTGTAAGCATGGTTTGAGAAAGTTTATTCCATTCCATACAACTTGAATATGTTAGAGAAAGGAGATATAAGCTCATTTTATCTTAGATGTAAAGCAAAGTCCATGAACTCATTAGTAAACCTACAAAAAACTTATATCTGACTAATTAATGTGAAGACATTTTAAAAGAAATCACTTGAATACATCTTAAAAATCAAAATTGCAGCAACAATCACATAAAATTATTAAAACATATCTAAGAACATAACATGCTAAATTTAAGGTCACTAGCTTGACCATTCCTCATTCTGACCATTATCAAATAAGAGAAGGAAAAGATGTGTTTTTTATGGAA
>JAOXYD010103864.1:0-11658 GCA_028565735.1 Pinacopodium congolense
AAATATTCTAAATAAAGTATAAGCACTTTTCATCACATCTGAAGCATCAACACACTTAACAAAAGTTATTCCAATATCACAGTAAACTAAAAAATTGATCAAAGTTCTTTGTCTTTGATCTGTCCATCCATCTGTTATGATAGTGCATCATATTATTTTCTATCTAGATCTATATGAATCCACAATCAATTGACATTCTTCTTTCAAATATTGAAGTAAAGGCACATGAATCTCATACTAAGAAGATGCCTTAAATCTATGACCTATTATTGTTGTGGCATCTATTACTTTTTTAAAATAAGGTGAATTTAGACCATTCAAAGGAACACAAGTATAATAGTGCATCATATTATTTTCTATCTAGATTTATATGAATCCACAATCAATCGACATTCTTCTTTCAAATATTAAAGTAAAGGCACGTGAATCTCATAATAAGAAGGTGCCTTAAATCCAGGACCTATTATTGCCGTGGCATCTATTACTTTTTGAAAATAATGTGAATTTAGAGCATTCAAAGGAACATAAGTATGATAAAACCATCTAGCCTAAGATTTTTTACATCGTAAAATGGTGTCTTTTTCATGCAAAGCACTTTTTAAACTCAACTGAGAATCAAAGTACTTCTTGAAGGAAAATAAGAACTTAAATTAATAGTAGCTTTTCTTTTTCCTTTATTTGAAACTTGTTGTACAACTTGTACTTCATCATCTCCAAAATAAACATTATGAATCTCCACAATTTCTTTTTTCTTTCTGGTTTGTTCTTTCAAATAATTCATAATCATCTCACGCACATCAAATGGTACATTCTTACAATGAGTAATATTACCTTTTATACAAACAAGATGCTGTTTCATCATGTAAATTCCTCCATCTTTAAACATTCTACCATAAAACAGGCCATTATTTTGGGTGTTTCTATCTGATGTTTGAGTAGTAGAAATATAATTCTATGCTAGATCAACTTTTCCATGAACAAAAGATGTCATCTTTGTCAAATCTTTTTCTGATGATTGTGTGTTCTCCATTATAATATCAACCGAAAATTTTTTAAAATAAACATTCATAATTTGATGGCATGTAAAATATTAATTAAATATTATTAATTGATGGCTTCTAATTTCAAATTAATCATAGCATTAAAATATAACTATTTAACTTCAATATCTCTTGTTGCAGAAAACAAAGGTATAAATAAAAAGTGTGGAGTTTATGTCATTCTTTCTATCATTTTTCACCTTTGTTACAAGCACTTGTTGGGTGATTTATGGACTACTGGAGGTTCAAGTCTACATTACGGTTTGTACCCTTCTTTTTAACAGAAAAAAACTATAAAAAACAAAAAGAATTAAAGTTTCTAGTTAGTTTTCGTATATATTTCAAAAACTTGAGCATTTTTAGATACATTTAATGTATCTGCCACTTGCTTTGTTTTTAATTTCAATAAAAAATGATCCATAAGGGAGCCAACCAGGCATCGTAGGCAATTAAGCATCCTAGCGGGTCAAGCATCCAGGCATTGAAGGTAAAGTAGGCCAGCGGAGAGCCGTAGGTGGAGGGTCGACTGGTGACGAAGAGATGAAGCAGTAGGTGGAGGGAGCCAACCAGCCGACTACAAAAGGAGAGCTAATCCACGAAATCGATCCAAAGCAGACAACATAAGTGGGAAATGCATGCAATCAAGTGATGGGAGAGCATATCCGACCTATGATGGAAAGAGAGTAGATCTAACTAACCGACTACAAAAGCAGATTTGACCAGCCCGACTTGCCATCCAATGATGGGAAGAGAGTAAATTCAACCAGCCGATTACAAAAGGAGATCTGACTAGCCAACCAGTGATGGGAAGAGAGTAGATCTGACCAACCGAATGTAAAAGGAGAGCAATGCAAACGGAGGAAGTGATGGAAAGAAAACAGATCTGACCAGCTGATCAGTGATGGGAAGAGAGCAGTTCCAACCAAGAGATAGTGGGAGACACGAGGAGATAGAGGTAGCAGTGAGACAACGGACTAGAGGAGTGGCAGAGAGAAAAAGAACTGATATGAAGTGGAAAAAAAAGGGGGGAGGCAGGGGTTTTTAGCCATTGGATTGGTTATAATTAACCGATTAAACCAGTTGATTAAACTGAAACAGGTTGATTTTTTTATATAAAACAATTTTTATGTAAAATTGAACCAATAAATCGATCGGTTTCGAATTAATCGAGTTGAACCGATCGGTTTGATCTAATTTTGTAAACCTTGCTTAAACTAGTAACCTTTTTTTTTCTTCTCTCAACACATTACACTTACAACCTATCACGATTTACAAAGGTAGCAACACATATTTATCACGTCTCACAGAGGTAAAATAAAACATATCAAACACCTAGTAGAAGTAATAAAACACATCGAACACCTATCACAGAAGCAACAAACACAATGGTTGATCACAATTCACCAATTCTATTGTTTAATTATATTACCAATTTCTTAACCACACAATTAGATTAATCTAATTATCTTGTTTGGCATAATCAAATTCAAACCATCCTCATTATATCTAATTTTATTGGATACATTAACGACACTATACTTCCACTCATTACTAGTCCAGATGACGAATTTTTAGAATACCTTAAGTGACAGAAACTTGACTGATTGGTGTATTGCTTCCTTACCACCTTTCTGTCCAGCTCTACCACTCGACTTATCATTGGGTGTACTATTGCATGTAATCTTTACCTTGGCCTTGAGCAACATTCCATGTAGCAGTCCAATTCCTGGTGATTCCTACTCTAACATAGGCTTCGTATACTCAAAAAAGGACACAATTATATTATTGATTATCTTGCGACATTCTCTCAAACATAATCGATGAAGTCATAACTATTGTAGATCAAATTTCAAACGATGATCTTTTCTTCTTTTTCTTTTCTTTTTAAAATTAAATGGGGTGCTTGTAGATTATGAATCATCATCATAATGATTGAGCATTGTAGTCTACTGTTTCCTTCAATAAGCTTAGCACAAAGCTTTTAATTTACAAGTAGCAATTACTTCCTTTCATTTGCCTACACCAATAACACAGTCTTATCGCCTACTTTTCTTGACATTGATGTCCTCACTCTAACAGCGGATACAATGACACCAAAGGTAAACAAAATGGCTCAACCTTTCAACACTTATAGACAAATGGGCCAACCTAATTTCAGCCACACTTCTCTAGGCTACCTACACCTCCCACAGACCTTAATGGATGAGACCCTTTTATAGGCCATTTCTTTAGGCCCAGGTCCTCTTTTGATGTTTATACCCACCAACCACAAGCCCATCATTTTCATCACTCCCAAACCCATCCTAATTTTAATTCCACTCCAATTACATATAAAAATCTTCTCCTTAATATCAAATTTATTGTAAATGGGAACATATTGTTGCTTATTGTCACTTGAGATACTCTGAATCTTGAGATCATCCTCTTAACCCTCCAACTAATCCTAACGATCTATCTATTACTTTAATTGCCTTAAATATTAAAAACCTTCCTAATCATTCCAAATTCAGTTCCGTTACTATTACTAACTAGCTTTTTGATACTGGTGCTATTATTCACATAGGCCTTAACTCTCACCTTATGGAATCTGCAAATCTGTACAATGATCTAAATTAAGTGATTATTGGTAATGGTCAAACTCTTCCTATTTCCTTTATGGTAATTTTACTTTCTCTACTCCCATTCGACCTCTTCACCTTAATGATATTTTAATTATACTAGCTCTTATTAACAATTTACTACGTGTAGCTAAATTTATTTAAGATAACTCTTATCTCATTAAGTTAAACCATTTTGGGTATAATTTTCAGGATCTATATACCAAGATATCACTTGTCTTGGGTTCCTTCCATAATAATCTCTATCCTTTAAAGATTTCTCTTAACTTAAAAAATCATAATGCTCTCCAAGCCACTTCTATTCCAATCCATCTATGGCAACAACATTTTGATCATCCTTGTTCAGCTACATTCTCTAAATTATCTTTGCTTTTGAACATCAAATCATATGTAATAAATCATTGTCTAGTGTTTTTATTATGCCATTATAACTTATTTAGTATGATATTGGGGGGACCATCTCCATCCCTTTCCTTTTATAGTTATCGTTATTTTATTCTTTTTGTCGATGATTTATGTTGCTATACATAGATTTTTCCCTTAACCTATAAATCTCAAGCACTTTCCCACTTTCAAACTTTCAAAACTCAAACTAAAATTTTATTTTCTACTACTATTAAAACTTTTCAATGCAATGGAGCATTTGAACTCATTAGAGATTTGTTTGCTCATTATCTCACTACTTATGACATTATGTACCACATCTTTTATCCTTACACCCCTCAATAAAACAAGATTATTGAGTGTAGAATTCATCAGCTTATTGGAACTGGTCTCACCCTTCCTATTCATACATCACTTCCTAAATCTTTTTGGTATAAAGCATTTTGTATAGCTGTTTATCATATATATATATATATATATAATTTACTCCCATTCTTCACCACAATTCCCCCTATAAAACCCTTTTTCTTATAAAACTCACTCTTTCTTACCTACATGTTTTGGTTATGCCTGCTCTCCCTTCATTGGTTCTACTCGTATTGACATATTTGTACTAAAATCAATAAAAATGTGTCTTTCCTAAATATTCCCCTCACTACAAGGGATGTCAATACTTTGACCCCATCACCTCTAAACTTTATATTCTTGAAGTGTTCACTTTCTTAAATTAAGTTTTGTGTGCTTGTTCCTCCCTTCCTTCACCCACAAATTCTTCTTCCTCCACTATCTCCTTATCTTTACCTTTTCAACCACCAATAACTCTACCTTTCTCATCCTTTCCACTTCCTACATCCACATCCTCTCATCACCCTAAGGTCACTTGCACATGTGACCACTTCATATTCTTTATACCTTCTCTGATTATATTGCTTACTCTACCATCACGCATAATTCTCATAATCCTAAGCTTGCTTCTTTTACTTTAGTAAATAAGTTTCCTCATTGGTAATAAGCCATTTTTTATGAGTTCATTACTCTTCATCATAATAATACTTGGACTCTTATCTCTTCACCATTTAATGCTAATATTGTCAGTTGTAAATGAGTTTTTTGCACAAAAAGAAAATTTGATAATACACTAACTACTATAGGCTTTTTTTTGTCTCAACCTCCTAGTTTTATAGATCCTCACATCCTTCTCATGTTTATCGCCTTCATAAAGCTCTCTATAGCCTAAAACAAGCCTCTCATTCTTGGTTTCAATATTTCAATCAAAAACTTCTAGGCCTAAATTTTACATTAACCAAATCTGAAACATTCCTTTTCATTTACAACATTAGCTCTTATACCACTTTTCTTTTACTCTATGTCGATGATATTTTGGTTATAGCTACCTTACCATCGTTTATTACCAAATGTATTCAAGATCTTAACACTACTTTCTTCATCAAATATTTAGGACTTATTCTTACTTTTTTAGTATTAAAGCCACCACCATAACAAATAGCCTTTTACTTACACAAACTCAATACACTAGAGATTTTCTTTAACGCATTTCTCTTAGCTATTCTAAAATTGCCCTCACACCTATCACATTTACTCGTCCTCTCTCTAAAAACTATGACATTCCTCTTCCTAATCCTACTAAACATAGAAGCACTATTTGTGATCTTTAATATCTTTGCCTTACTCATCCTGATATTTGATTTGTTATTAATAAAGTCTCTCAATCTTATATTGTCCCCTTAATATTCATTGGACCTCGGTGAAATGAATTCTTTGATATCACTGATCAACACCTTCTTATGATGTATAATTAACCCGAACCAATTCACTTATCATACAAGCCTATTATGATACTGGCTAGGTAGGTTGCCCTGATGATCATCCTTTACGTCTAATCACTTTATCTTTCTTGGTCTAAATCACATCTCTTGGAGTGATAAAAACAATCTAGTATTGTCAGATCTAGCACTGAAGCTGAATATAGGAGTATTGTCCTTACTGCTGTTGAAATTTGATGATTAAATCACTTCTTAGTAAAATTGTCTTACTTGACATCACATCCAAGCTCTAATGTGACAATCTTAGTGCTACATTCTTTGCTACTGATCCAACAACTCACACTTACACAAGACATATAGAGATTAAAATCACTTTGTTCGAGATTTTGTAGCCACTAAAGTACTAAACATATCTTTTTGTTAGAACAAATTGTTGACATCATGATTATAACATTAGCTGTATTGGCATTTCATCGACTTCATGACAAACTCACTATTACCACCCATCATGAGCTTGAGGGAGACTGATAAATATGTAACAAAATCATCCAAATTATCCTACCAACATAGATATGATTCTCATTTTAAATTGTATTTATCATATATCTTATTATATATTTCGTTTATTTTTATCACATATCTTAACATCCTAGATATCATGTATCCGTGTGTATAAATAAAATGCAAACTCTACATGCTAAACATAAGAAAAACAAAAATATCCTTTTTATTGTTTGCTCTTTCACCTATTTTGGAAACGCATGTAACATACATCCTTACCTATTATAGGTCTAATTTTGAGGTTAGAAAATCTTTCAAATTCTCCTTCAATGCAATCAAGGTTTCCCTATTTGATCCAACAACACTTTTATCAATACTTTACAAAATTTGTTATCTCTGGAGTGGTTTAGCCTAATTTTTGAACAAAGATTGTGCAATGGTTATGAAATTAATTCTATATAGCACATAAGACAATGATGCATTATAATACAACATAATTTTACTACCAAAATGCATTCTTAACATCATGGATGAGAAGGGCCCATACCTATCCAATTTCCCTTATACATTGGATGTAAACAAAGTTAAGAATAAAGGCAGTTGGCAGTTGTTAATAGTTACTTTTAACTGCTTTGTTTGAAATTTATCATATAACACTTTCCCTATGACGGTCCAAGGGTCCTTTTAGTTAAGGAACGTAACATGTGACTCTAGTTTTCTATCGCTATCATTAAACCATGATCATTTTCCCTATTTCTCAGTAGGAAACAGAATTAAAATGACCATTGAGGAGGGGGTAAACTGCAGCGCTCCTACTACTACACCTTTCTATTCCCAATTCAATATAGTTTCCCAATTCAAATAACTTTAATTTCCACAATTCAATTCCCAATTTCGTAAATTCATAAATTTGCTGAAATCTCCAAATAGTCTAATACATAAAACTCCTTAATTAAAAAATTAACTTAAATAAAAGGCAAATACTCATTAATGAAGATCACAACTCCCAACCTCAATAAATTTAATAATCTAATCAATCATTCCAACAGTCTCAACAGTGAAATAAAGATATCAAAATAAAAAAAAGAAATAATGATAACCTAACTAAAGGTCATTTCTGAAGCATCCTACGATAAGCTGAGTAACCTGACCTCTTTCGCAAAAACTAATCGAAATCCAAAATATTTAAGAACTATTGAATATCTAAAAAAAATGTTTAATAAGGAATGATCTGCTAACTCTATAAAGACTAATTAGAAGGTACCCGTCATACATCATATAATTCATATATGCAACATAGAAAATATACATACATATAACATCACAAATTGTATATTACATCGCATCATAATTAATATCACACTTTATATCACTTAAATTTATTTGTAAATTATTCTAGATTAGTTCTCCAATTTCTATATTTTCGTTTTAATCTTTTTCTTAATTTAAGGGTTTCGATTAACCTAGTATAGTTATATTCAATAGTTTGCGGGCAAATAGACTATACAGGATACCTCTCACCCTAGAAATATCAGGTCTTATCAAAATAAATTGTAACAGGACATTTCTCACTTCATAAGTATTCTGGGTATTCCTACCTCAGAATACTAATATAAATCAGAAGGACATCCCCACCGTAGGATATCCTGACACTTGTCTAATGATCAGTATCAATCTCATACCATGAATATTAAGATCATCGAATATAAATTTACCTAAGAAAGCCACAAATTAATATCTCCTTATGATTCCTTAATATTGCACAAAATCTCTATTAATCTGTTATGTCATTGTGTTTCATCATCGCAATTTCCATACTTTAATATCATTGTGATTAAATCATAATTTTTGTTAACACATAATTATATCTATAAAACAATTCTCAATATCTTTCACAAATTTCCATATTCCATCATTTAGTGGTTCATTACAAAATTCATCACGCTATTATGTTCCTATTTTCCATACAAGCACATTTTTCATAATATTATTTTTTTATTCATAACTTACAACAATTTTAATTATTCACAAATTGCATCGCATAACACAATACTTTCAAATCGCATAACTCACACAAATATCCTTATTTACAATTTTCACAAAATACACATAAAAATATAAATATTTCATATTCAAAAATTCATACAAATCATAATACTTATTGTAAGCAAAATTTTCATCTAATATAATCTATTTAAATCCATCATTCACACAAATTTGCATTATTCTCTATTTATGCAAAACTTGTAAATAAGACATTTTAAATTCATACAAAAATCATAACATTATATTTTTCACATAATATACAAAATAAGGTACTTTCTAAATTAATCCTTACTTGAATTTATAAAACTCTAAGTTTCTATTTCATCTCTATCTCGTCCCCTTTTAATTCGTTTCTAGCACCTATGTATTGAAAATTTCAATTAGACTATAAATAAATAAATAAATAATAAGCTCAATTTTTTTTTCAATTTACTAGTATATCCTAAATTTTTCTAAAATTACAGAATTAGTATTACATTTTTTCAAAATCACAAATTACACCTCAACTCCTTTAAAATTACAATTTCACCTAAACTTTCACATTTTACGGAATTGCCACTAAGTTATTATTATTTTTCATCCCTCACCCCTTCCTTTCTCTTTCCTTCTTTACCTCTCATCCCTCTCACCTTACAGCTCACTCATCTTCTCCCCTCTTCCTCTCTCTTTTTTTTTTCCCCTTCTTTCCTTCTCCTCTTCTCCTTCTTCGGCTAGACAACCCTTCTTTTCTCCTTTCTTTCTCCTCTTCTGTCTTTTCTAGCAGCTCTCTCATTTTCTTCTCACCCAAAATTAATACCTCCCCCTTTCTATTGAAACCAATACAAAAATACACTCACTGAAATAAGCACAACATAAAAACTAGAAGGTTTTTTAAGAAATATTGAAGAAAGCTAAAGGAAAAGGAAGAAAGAATAAGATGATGAAGCCACCATTGTTTGGGATGGAAAGGAGAAGAAAGGTTTACAAAATTAATTATGGGCTGGATTAGGTCAAAGGACTTTAAATTGGGTTTGAGGTGTTAAAATTGGGCTTTACATAAACAAAATCGTTTTATATGTTGTTTTTGTTCTTTTGTTCTAATAGAAGTAAAATAGAGACACGTGTCAAACGAATTCAACATGCAGTAAACAAAATTTGTCAATTCTTTAATGCTTTAATAAAATCACATCTTAAAGTAGTCAAACGAAATCTTTGCTATCTAAAAGGGACATAAGACTATATTTTATGCTTTGTCTCTCTAAGTCCTCTCTCCTTGTATGTTTTTTCAGATGAAGTTGGGCAGGTTGTCTAACAATATAATGCAACACTATTGGTTTTGTGTGTTCTTAGGAGCTGATTACATTTCATGGTGTTTTAAAAAACAACCTATCATTGACAAGTCCAGTTCTAAAGCTAAATATAAATCCATGGCCGTAATTATAGCTGAAATAACTTGGTTTACATTCTTACTTCGTGACATTGGCATTCCTTTATCTCGTCCTCCTTAACTTTTTTCTATAATCTAAGTGCTCTACATATGAAAATTAATCCCCTCTTTCATGCAAGAATAAAGTATGTTGAAATTGACTATCATTTTGTCCGGGAAAAATTAGCCATGGGAAATCTTATTACACGTTTTATGCCATCATCACATCAGATAGCAAATCTTTTCACCAAACCTTTTTCTAGATCTTCATTTCTTCTTCGTTATAATAAGCTGGGACTTCATTCATATTCTGTCTCCACCTTAAGAGGGGCTAATAAGGAAGCAAATCTGATTAAGCATACTATCCCTTTAAGGGAAAGATAAGGAAGCAAATCTGATTAAAGCTCTTCAAAGGGAACTATCCCTACTAGACATCTGGAGTTACTGGAAATTTGGAGTATCTATGTTATGAATTTTAAATACTCCACCAATTTATGCCTACAACTGAGATAATAACATTAATGTTATATAGCTTGTATCTTCATCACTTTCTTATATAAATAATGCCTTAGTTGTATGCATTTAAATGCCAAGAAACTAGAATAAAAAAATTACAGAGTTTTTCAATACATATTTATTTAATTAAGTAGTATATAATATAGAATTCTAGAAATAATTATTATGCAAATGAAATTATGATGAGATTATAACTAAGAAATGTATATTATAACTAGATGCTATCTTTAAATTATTACTTATAATACTTTTATCAAGACGGAATATTTATGAAATAATATAACAACCACACATTATGATTCTTTCTTATGAAAAAGTAATTAATTTAATAAATTAAAATATGGAAATATTTGAAAAAAATATTTGGGTGCTTATTAAAGAATGAATGCACTGAACTAATCCAATTATGAGAATACTAAATGGAATATCACTTGTGTATCTATATATTTCCTCATTTTGATGGCCTCATAATTAAATTTTAGACTTAGATTATCAAAGTATCTCATATATGAATTTTATGTTTTGATGTTATTTATGAACTATTCTTTTGAATAGTTTAGTCAGTAATACTTAGATAAGTATAAACTATATAGATACAATTAAGTAAATCATAAATACTTAAAAAGACTGTTTTAAAATATTAATTATAAATTAATCACTACTTAATAAGAACATATATAATTGAATTTAATTAAAGTAAACACTATCCATATTCTATTGTCAATTAAAACAATAGATGATTAAATGATTAAATTAGACATTAACCATGATACATGTTTAGTCAAGTCACTTTGAGATTCTTAATATTAAGATAGTTATGATATATTGTTAAGAGTCCATTATTTAATTGAAAAATTAAAGTAATATTTAAAAAGAAGATAAATTTATCTAATTTTAATTATGAATTAGAATTAAATTTTATAATTATTCCTAATATACTAAGAATGGTTAACAGCAAAAAATGTGATCAACCTTTTCATATTTTTTCAGTTAAGTGATCAAACTTTTAAAATTTTCAATTTTGTGATTAACGTTTGAAAAGTTAACCAGTTAAGTTGAAAAGGTTGACGCTGTTAGTTGGAAGTTGACGACGCTGATGTGACAACCCGATCTGACACGATAACTCTAATTTGACTCGACCAATTTTGTAAGCCCTATGACACCCAAAAAGGGAGTGAATTGAATATTTAAAAACTTTTAACTAATTAAAACTACCAACCTAAACTAGTTGGAAACTAAGGGCTTGTTTGGTATAGTTATAGTTTTAGGTTTTGGTTTTTAACACAAAAATTGAAAAAGACAACACACTAATACAGCACAGAAATTGAGGATAAAACACAAAAATCAATACAAATATATCAAAA
>JAOXYD010103875.1:0-11657 GCA_028565735.1 Pinacopodium congolense
TGAAGTATCTCAATATCTTGTCACTCGAAGAGTTAATCTACTCTCTTCTCAAACATGAAATGGTACTGAATGATGCTCAAGAAGAAAGTGCACCCAAAAAGAAGAATATTGCCTTTAAGGCTATAAAGAAGTATGAAAGGGACAACGAAGAATCATCTTATGGAAGTGAAGAAGAAGAATCTGTCGCTCTTATCACCAAGGAGCTAAGGAAACTTATTCGAAAGAAAACTCCTATTCACAAAGGTAAGTTCTTTTAAAAAACTTCTAACATTAAATGTTTTGAGCATGGTGAAAAAGGGCATTTTAGGTCAGATTTTCCACACCTCCGAGAAAGAGAAAAGGAAGAAAAGAAAGAAAGGAAAGATAAAAGGAGTTTCAAGAAGAAAGCTCTCAAAGTGGGATGGGATGAGTATAGTGGATCTGAAGAAGAGATAGCAAATATGTGCTTCATGGCCCAAGATGAGGTAAGTACTCCTAACTCAAATGATGAAGTTGAAGTCGAAGACACATATCATGAGTTACTTGAATTTGTAGGAGATTTGGCTAAGAAAAAGAAGTTACTTCATGTTAAAAACTTAAAGTCTGTGAAAATAATAGATGAGTACAAATTAGAAATTGATAACCTTAGAAAAGACCTAGATTCAATGTCTAAAGATAACAATGAGTTATTAAATGAAAACTTGACTTTAAACAAATAAGTAGAATCACTTAAAGGAACATTATCCAAGTTCACTAAAGGTAAAGAAAAATTTGAAAAAATGTTAAGTGTGCAAAAGACAAAGAATGATAAACATGGATTGGGATATAGTAACGAAGCGTCATCCAGTAAAACTACGTTTGTAAATGGTAAGAGCTTAGAAGATGAATGTCTTAATATTACAAAAAATGCATCATCTCATCAACATAGGCACCAAGCATTCATGTACACTTCTAGACCTAAGAAATCTTTTCATCATAGACCAAGTAATACTCAACCTAAGCGAAGGTTTCAAAATTTCTATTATGATTATAGACTAAGGAATGCATATAGAAACTTCACTCCTTTATTTTGCACTTATTTTAAAAGGTATGGACATGTTAGCTACTTTTGTTATGATCAATTAAATTCAGATGTAGAATCATTCGGCTGAAAAAGTCACACTAACATTTAAGCACCCAAAATGATATGGGTACCGAAAGCTTATTGAATTTTATTTTGAAGGTACCACAAGGAACGAAATAGAATGACGATCATTGTTGAACCAAGGAGAAAGAACAAAGAAATGATGTCAATCTTTAAAAAGGTACCAATTACTTAGAGACTTATACTAGAGTGTGTGTGATAAGGCATTGGTCTGTTTATTACTTTTTTGTGTTTTTTAACCTTCGATTGATCAAATCTCAGTTCGGTTAACCGAATGTCAGTCGGTCGATCGAACCCTTAGTTTCGGTCAACCAACTGGTGGTCGGTCGACCGAATGGACACTTTGATCAATCGATGTTCAGTCAATTGAATCATTTACATCGGTCGACCGACCCCAAAAATTTTGCGATATACAGTTCCTTCTTCCCCCTTTTTCTCTTGAACCTTTTTTTCTCTCCCTTCTCTCTTGCTGTTCTGCCATTGTTGTCTTCTTTTGAAGCTTCTCCAATGGTCTCTTTCGATCTCTGAGCCTTTAAATCACCATTTTTAAGCTCCTCTAGCATCCAACAACCTCTTTGGACTACTTTAGAGTGTCAACAAAACTCTGAAACTGTTTCCAACTTTTCGACATTGTCTTCTCCGATCTCTATCTCTGGCGAGCCTCCAGCGACTCCATTGACAGATTTTCACTCTTGGTAACTCCTTTAACAAAAGCCCTATGGTTTCTAGCCTCAATTAAACACATAACTCGTTCACTTTAAGGTTAGGGTTTCAGGATTAAATTTTAAACTTTGGATTGAGAAATTAGAAATTAGCTCGAATTTCTTGTGTTTTCTTACAATTAGAAACATATTTAGGCTTGTGCAACGTTTAATTTCGCTTATGCATGATCGATTTTGTTTTTCCCCAATTTTTGAATTTTTGTGAATATGGTTAGTCAAATTTTTGTCCAATTTATAGGTATTTTATAAAATTGACCTGTTTAAACTTCACTTAGATGGTGTTTTAAGCTTTTTATGTTGTCAATTTTATTTGATTTAATTTAATTTTTAAAATTCCCAAATTTATATTTTCAATCTAGGGTTCAATCAAATTTTTGGTCAAATTTACCCTATTTCAATAAAATTAGAACGTTTAAAATCAAATCAAATGTTTTTATTAAGGCATTTAAATATTATGCTTCTGAAAAAGAAACAATACCTTTGGTTTTAAATTAAATTGGTTTGATCTAAAGTAAATTTCAAAGTTTTAAGACTAAGTAATTATTCTTTGAAGCATGCATGATTTTAAAGTAGTCTTCACCTCTTTGAAAAATCTTAAAGCTAAATCATTATCTTTTGTCTTAGCTTTTCTTTATAAAGAAGTATAGATTTTTAGTGTACTCATGTTATTAGCTTAAGTAGTTTAAAGATGTTCATAGGACTGTGTTAAATTCTTAGTCATCTTTGCTTTATTACAAGTTGTGTGATTAGATCCTTCAGTATGAATTACTCTTGCGCTTTATCTTTCGTAGAGCCCTCTTAGGTGTTTTTTGTTTACCAAAACCCTTAATTATACCATAGTTAGAACTCGAGGTGGTAGTACCTCTAGGGCTAAGATAACCTTATCCAGTGACTACCTAGACACCACTTCCCCTAAATTTCAAAGTTATGCGTCTAGGAAACTTTCAGAAAACCGTTTCATCTCACTTACAAAGAAAATGGTTTAGTTCAAACCTACAAAGAAAATGGTTTAGTTCAGTACTTCCTTAATCAAGGGTGAGAGCCTATTCTTACTCGTACAGCTAAAACTTATCGTATAGTTGTAAAAATATTCTATTACAACTTTAGGGAAGTAAAGAAGGATGGTGAGTATATCATCTACTCCAAAGTAGAAGACACTCATATTTGTCTATCTAGAGACATAATCAATAACATCTTAGGTATACCCATTCCCCCTGTATTCTCTCACTATGACTATATTTCTAAATTTGACTCCTCCCATATTGTAGCAAAGAGAGTCCAAACCATTTTTGAGTTAGAAAGTTAGGAGGGAATCAATCAGAAACCAAAAAATGTTAGGAACCTGAGTGCAATACCAAAGTTCCATCACCTATTCATCAAATACAACTTTTTATCTACTAGTAGTCATTACAATGACCTAGGCTATGATGACCTTTGGTTCTTGTCTAAACTTATGCTTGGTGAGAGTATCCACTCAGGAGACTTCATCTTGCACAATATGATCCATTTTGTCCATAGTAAGAAGAGAAGCCAACACATGCCCTATACCTTGATTCTTGGCCACATCTTCCAGCATCTTCACATTCCTTCTCTGGAAAATGACTTTGAGCAATAATCCTTTTTTGATTAATACTCCCTAAAGCGCATGGGCTTTCAGACTATTAGTGGTCACATAACCAGACCTCATCAAAGACAGTGGTCAGTTCCTCCTCTTGATGTTGACATTCCTAATACGACTCCGATAATTCAGCGTACCTCTACACCCCTTGGTGATGATGCTACTACTGCGCTAGTCTTTCTAGCACCTGATACCACATCCTATGATGTTGAGGCTATACTTACTCTACTTCATCATAAGGTGGACCATGTGATGGATCGACTCGATGAGTATAGTACTTTACTTCAAGAGCACAGTACTTCACTTTGAGAGCACAGTGCCTCACTTCGGGAGCACAACTCCTTATTACAGGAGATTTTATCTAGATTACTATCTCAGCCACCTTCAGACAATTAGTGTTTTTTATTTCTTTTATTTTTGTATTAATGCTACATTTGGTTGTATGACACTTTATCATCTATGATATTGACCTTTTTCATATTCTGTCTCTTTATCTTAGTTTATGCACTGCCTTCTTTTACTTGATTTTGTGTTTATACCCTTTTGGTAATTCCAAAATGGGGGAGAAGGATGTGATAAAAGTAAATTGATATATGTTTGAAATATTTTGGTTAATTAAAGGGGAGCTACCAATTGAGGGAGAGCTACTTGTTTCATATGACTACTTATTTTCATCTATTTGTTATGCTATGGTACTTGTTCTGTTTATCTTATTTATCATATTACCTAGTTTTGTCATCACTAAAAAGGGAGAGATTGTTAAACCAATGGTGGTTCCACCTTATTTTGGTAATGAAAAAACAATTTATGTTACTAACATATATGTTTTAAATATATTTGAAAGATAGGATGGAATGACCGATAAAGAGTTTTGAAGAAGAAATTGAAGAATCATATGAAGGCTCAAAGATTGTTGAAGAAGAAGTTTTTTAAACAAGTTTATTTTATTTAGTGTAAATTGCACTTGTTTTCACTTTGATATTCGTAAGAGCCTTTTTAACTGTACATGCATACATGTATTATAATATGTATATAGGTGCATAATCAAGAAGGTATTATATGTTCTCAATATGATTGCATTTCTTGATATATGTTTAATTTGGTTAGAAAAATATGCATAAAGTCTCAAAAATAAGATAAAGAATTGTTTGGGTGTATGGGTGTTTGGTTGAAAATACATAAAATATGTTAACACTTATTCAGCTGTTAGTTCTAAGCTCGGTCGACCGAATAAGTTAGATTGGTCGACCAAATGATCTGTTCGGTCAGCAGAATACTTGACAAGAGGCTATTGGTTGACCGAATGAATGGATCAGTCGATTGAACATAGTCACAAAGACCTATCAATCTACCGACCAAGAGATCGGTCGACTGAACGTTCGGAAATTTCTAGAATCAAAAGAGAATCATAATGTTATACAATAGGTAAATCATTTATGAGTTTTGCTCGTTGGATAAAGCGTAATATCTATCATCTTTCACATATACAAATAAGTTTGAGAATTATGTGAATGGGTACGGGTGAATATACAGAAAGTGAGTGTGATCATACTATTTTAAAAACTCTTACAAAGCTTTCATTATTTCAACGAGTTATTACTTGAAAGGTTTTGAGTATTTTATTGTGTGTGTGATTTCTTGAAGAAAGGCAATTAAGTATTTTTGTGCATACATTTGTTAGCCTCTTATGTTTATCAAGTGAAGTTTCTTTTGAATTGTAATCAAGTAATTGTAAGGTTATTCTTAAGCCTAGAAAAAAGAATTAGTGAAAGGTTTGCCTTCATCTTGTGAAAAAGGATTGTATTGATAACTTTGATTATTGTTATATGGACGAAAGCTCAATAGTGGTGTTGAGGACTGGATCAGAAATAAGTGGATAGCTCCAAACCAAGATAAATCAAGGTGTAAACTCTCCTCTCTCTATCTTTAGTTTTACGTTCATATTATATGATTTTTTGATTAGATTAATCTGTTTAAGGTTCATCAATCGTTTGGTAAAATTTTTTAATACACTAATTCACCCCTTCTCTTAATACCATTTCATGCCAACATTTTGTAATTCTCTTGAGTAATAGGAGTATCCTCCATATTCTCCAAAGCTCTCTAACTTTCTTTCTATCTTTCATATTTCAAGTCGCTTCAGCCAAGTTTTCGATATAAGTACTCTTAAGAAGTACTTGTGAGAAGGATGAACTAGCATTCTAGTTAAGGAAGGCGTTCCCAAGTTGAGGAGTTTGCTAGTGCTACACAGTTCGCAAGGTTATAAAGTTTGAGCTCATGACAGTTAGTATCAGAACCAAATTTCCAACCGAGTTAATGACAAAGTCAAGGTTGCAACCAAGTTGGTGTTTAAGTGAAGTTCAAGTAAGTGCTTTACTTGTGTTTGATATTTTTCTTGAAAGATGGCCGGTGCAGGAAATAATGAATCTACCCAAGTTGAGGGAACTTCCAAGCAATCCATTTAAAGGAGATCCAAATCAAGGGAAGCCTTGGTTGACATGAGTGATAGGTTAGCAAAAGCAAAGCTTGTTGTAGCCTAGGGAAAAGAGAAGTTAGAGGAGTATAAACACTGCCTTAAGGAGCTCGAGGATGAAAGGGAAGAGTTTCGTGGCATAAGGTGCTTTGAACGAAGTCCTCTCAAGATTTCTAGACCAAGTGGAGGCCTTGAAAGGAACCTTCCAGTCTGAGATTGTAGTGATGAAGGAAGAGCTCTAGAAAATTTCCAACGAGTTGAAGGAAACCAAGGATGAGCTAGCCCTCTGCAAGAAGGTAGTTGCTTAAGGAGGAAACATTGTCATTCCAATGGTAGTAACTAATTCTTCGAGGATAAATGTTCCCAAACCTAAGATGTTCAAGGGGTCGAGGAGTGCGAAGGAGGTGGACAATTTCCTATAGAGCTTGGAGAAAAAATTCAAGACTCTAGTTGTTTTGGATGACACCATTAAAATCAATATTGCCACTCTCTACCTTAAAGACATTGAAATAGTGTGGTGGAGAAGAAGATACGGGGACATCAAGAAGGGGGCATGCACCATTAATATATGGGTGGAGTTCAAGAGAGAACTCAAGAGGCAGTTCTCCTTGGAAAATTCTGAAGATGATGCAAGAGCTAAGCTAAGACATATCCTTCAAGATTGAAGCATTTGGAACTATGTGACAAAGTTTTTTGAAGTGCTCTTGGAATTCTTGAACTACCCCAATAAGTAGGCATTCTTTGCATTTAAGGATGGTCTCCAAAATTGGGTTAAGATGGAAATTCATTGCCATGGAGCCCAAGGTCTTGCAAGTGCTATAGGCCTTGCTGAATCCCTCATTAAGTTCAAGAATTCTGATAAGCCTAAGTCTAACAAAGACAAGGGTGACAAAGAGAAGAATGAGGGAGACCATCATAAAGGCAAGGAGGGCTCACCTAAACATGGAAAAAATGGTAAGCATAAGAAGGATAAGAGTATCGATAGAGACCAAGGTGAGAAAAAGTTCACACCTAATTATTTCTTTTGCGATGGATCACACAAGGTTAGGGATTGCCAGAAGAAAAGCAAGCTCTTGACCTTAATAGAGGAGAGGGAAGGAAGTGAACCCGAAGAAATGATGATAGGATCACTTCAACTCCTTAATGTCATCAAGAAGATGAAGGTATCTAAACCCGAGAAGAGGGGTCGCTTATTTGTCGAGGCCAAGATTGATGGCTAAGTAGTAAAAGATTGGTGGATACTAGAGCCACAAAAAACTTCATTTGAGTGGAAGAATCCAAGTGGTTAGGCATCAAGTTTACAGGGGATTAAAGGTGGATTAAGGCCGTTAAATTAAAGGAAACAAGGATACATGGGAGTGTCTGAGGAGTTAAGATATGCCTTGGTGATTGGTTTGACCCAATTAACCTTTCAGTTATTTCTTTGAATGATTATTTTTAGTGCTTGAAATGAAGTTCTTCGATGCTCTTAAAGTGATATCAATTCTATTTGCTAATACTATGTGCATCATAGAGGAAGGTATGACGTGTATGGTACCACTTTCGAAGGAGGGAAGTCTTTAAGCTAAGCACATTTCGGCCATCCATCTCTTTGAAGAAGAGACACCACTCGAGTTGTCGAAGTCCTTTCCAGCCAAGAGAGAGGTGGATTATATCACCAAAAAGGTGCAAAGCATGCCTTCGACGTTTGAAGAACTGAGGAGGCAACCTAAGGAATTGATGGGTGAAGACACTAATTTTGTAGAGAAGGCAAACTTTATGGCATAGGTCTATTTCCTTAACTGTCCAAAGACCACATGGAAGCAAGTGAGTTAGAAAACTTTTGTGGCAAGTTTTGACTTGGTGATGAAGCCAAAGCTGAGAAGAGCAATCTTAGAGGCAGATACTTATAGTATGAAGGAAAATTTGGGAGCCATAAGAAATCCAAAAGTTCCTTAGGTGATTTCTTTCAAGAAGAAAAAGGAGCATAACCAATAAGTCATAAGTTTGAGAGAATTGGAAAGTCATGTGAGGACACGCCGATTCGGGCATTGAAGTGGGACAACAAAATATGAACAACCGCTCATGCCAAGGAGGAAAAGGTTGAGTAAGGAGAGCATGGAGCAACACCAGAAGTGTGCAAGACTAAAACAACGAGGATGTTGAAAAGATGAGTAGAGGCTAATGTCACACAGTGAAAATTTGCCCCACTAAAGAGGCTATATTGACCATTTGACCCCGAAGTTCTCTAAAAGATTTTCCACAAGTTGAGAGTAGGTGGAAGACTCTAGATAGCATAATTAGCTCCTAGATAAGTGGAGTGATTGGTGGGATATTTGTATAGATAATTCTAGAGACTCATTATTAGCTATACGATTATATCGATCCTCACCTTCTATCGAGGGATGGAGGATTATAAATAGGCTAGGGATCTCACTTGTATAGCTACCCATTCTTTTGTAATTCTCTTAAGTAATAAGAGCATTCTCCATATTCTCCAAAACTCTCTTGCGTTCTTTCCATCTTTCATATATCAAGTTGCTTTCGCCAAGTGTTTGATATAAGTATTCTTAAGAAGTATTTGTGACAAGGCTGAATTAGCATTCTAGCCAAGGAAGGCGTTCCAAAATTGAAGAGTTTGCTAGTACCATACGGTTCACAAGGTTATAAAGTCTGAGCCCATGACAACATGTGCTCACAGTGATCGACTATTTAAGTCTAGTCGTTGCTTGTATGGATTATTATATCTTTCAGGCCAAGGAAAATGTTAAATCCTTGCCATTCCAAGAAAACACCCTTTTACTTCACTGGAGCCTTATTCACTTGGTTACTACTACTAATATATGTCTTACAGACTTATAATTAGACCATTGATCATGTAATGCACTCTTTGGGAATAACTTCTATGCTAATAATATGCTGACATAAGCATTTCTTCTGGAGCATGTTGTCACATGACATAAAAAAAGAAACTATAATAACAATGTTCCTAAGTTTCCTGGTAAAAGGCTGATCCCTTGACTGATTCAATGCAAATTAACACTTCTTATGAAGGTTTTTTATTGGCTTTATTAGCTATATTAGAGCATCATATCTCTTTCCTAAGCTTTATACCTCCTATAAATTCACACAAAAAAGTAGTTATTAGATAGAAATTCAAATTTTCTTCTTTGTCCAGAAATTTAGCCAATTTGAGCTACCACATGGAAGATCAAGCTGACTACCTGAATCAAAACCATACAATATCTCTAATGTTGCTAATGAGTTGTCTTTATTCGTAATCCTGTTCAAATTTTTGTCTCCAATTCTTTGGAATGCAAAATATCTCTACTAGGATCACTTTAAGGGTACATGAATACTCCATTCTCTAGTTCTTGTTCCCTTAAGATTCAAAAAAAGTGTTTCCCTTATCTGAAGTAATAGTTTGGCTAGTTACTTGCAATGCGTTGTAACCTCCATTCTCTCCATAAGATTTCCTCACTAGTTCCTTTAGCCTCTGAAAATGCTTGAATAACTAAAAGAAGACAAAAAAACATAAATCTTGATTATCTAATATTAGTTTTCTTTTCCAATTATTTTGTGTTGTTTCCATAGGTAAATACTTGAGGAAGCAAGATTGTTTTTTAGTCTTTAATGACTCGAATCGAGAGGCTAAACTATCATAATTTGCTCTTAGTGCTCTGTAATCATGCTCAATCTACTTTGATTTCCTTGTAGCTTTTTTGTTCTAAAACTGTATAGTAACCTTCTGAGGTTGAAGACTAAGCTCCCTTGCCACTTGCAACTTCTTCATCTGTTCAAGCTTTGTCTCTGATTCAAAAGTTGATTCTAACAAACTAACCTGCTCAGCACTAAACTTGTTCTTGTTTTTAAAGTTGTTTTTTTCCTTTGAAGTTTTTGGTGGCTGTAGACATGAACAGTTTACAGTTTCTGGTGGAGAGTAATCTCCTCCTTCCTTCAATCATTCTATTATTAATTTTGTGAAAAAAAATTATTTCACACTCAAAACAAGACCATAAATGGAGGTTGCCTTACTGATTTCAACTTTCTTTAAGCATTTATAATTTTGAAAAGGAGGTGGGTTATGGACTTTATAATTCCAAATCTCATGAAGAAAATATCTAATGTTCTTACTTGCAGGATACGCAACCAATTAGATTAGATGTATTTTTAAAATATTTTTATCTCCTTTCCATTTTATTGTCATAGATAATTGTGACTTGTTTAGATTAAAAAATTCTATTAAAAAATTCTGTATGCTTTCATTAGAGAAAATATCTAAAACATCCTTATCTACCAGATTTAAATTCTATCATGAAAATTTTTTTAATTTCAAAAGATTTGATATGCTTCTTCTCTTAATGAAAACATGGGAACAAATGCAAAGATTTCACAGTTTCTCAAAAGGAAGAAGGTAGCTCTAATGATTCTTCTATTAGGATTTTCTAGGACGTGTACTACTCTATAGCTGGTTCGGTTTGTATTTTATATCTTAATGGCAATCTTGTATCTATTGCCTTTAGTGACACTGTTGATGTTTCCATGGTTGTCTAAGATTGTTGGAATTAGGGACAAAAAAGGAAATTTTGAATGAAGTTGATATTAATATAACAAGGCTTGTTCCAAAGGAAAAGAATACAGAATTGAATGAAATAAAAAAAGTATTTTTTTTCAATCATTGATTCCTCTGGTAATTAGATATAGCTTGTATAAATTCCAAGTGTATGGTAAGATTATATATTCCTACATATGTTGGACTTACGAGTCATTAATATTCACTATGAATGGTCTCCCGCAACAAACATGATATGTTAATTACCCCTTGAACACAGATAAGATGTAAAATATTGATCTAATTCTCCTTACATAAACAAGGTCTGTATAAGTATTTATAGGTCAACATAAGAAAGTCAATAATCAAGGAGAAAATTACCGAAAATAACCCTCCAACAAAATAAACAACTAAGTCAACTAAGTTACTTAAACTTAATCCTGCACATATGTTAACATCCCCCCTTAAGTTGGAGTTGTGGAATGAATATCCACTAAGCCCGACTTGGACAAAAGCAAAAAAAAATCAGGAAAACCCAAGACTTTAGTGAACAAATGTGCAACTTACTGTTTGCTAGGAATGTGCTTGGGAGAAACGAAACCACGCTTGAATTACTCCCAAACCAAATGACAGTTAATATCTAAGTATTTAGTACACTCATGGAATACTGGGTTAGCAGAATGTGCAAGGGAGCTTGATTATCACAATAAAAAGGGATTGGTGTGAGAACGAAAATATGGAAATCCTACAACAAGTAAGACAACCAAAGTAACTCACAGAAAGTTGATGCCATGTTGTGATATTCAGCTTTGGTGGAGGAAAGGGAAACAGTAGATTGCTTTTTAGTTTTATAAGAAACCAAAACTAAACTAAGAAAAATATAGTATCTAGTTAAAGAGCACCTAGTGTTAACACAAGAGGCCCAATCAGCATCTGAAAAGGCTTGAAGACTAAAGCTGTTAGAAACAGGGAAAAATAAATCCTTGGATGAATAGTTTTTTAGATAACAAAGAAGATACATAGCTGCATCCCAATAAGATTGACAAGGATGCAGGATAAACTGGCTTAACTGCTGCACACTATAAGAGATATTAGGGCGTGTAAAACCCAAATAGAGCAGTCTATCCACCAGTCTCCGGTAAGGTTCTAAATTAGGTAGAGAAAAGTCAACATTAGTTGTGAGCTTAACA